>WOGP01006600.1:2127-12273 GCA_015342065.1 Leptinotarsa undecemlineata | reverse complement strand
ATACTTGTAACGTCATTTTTTATCATTATTCATATTCACGCAGTTGACACACTGCAGTAAACAACACACAACTTGCTTTCTACGGCTTTAGCACACGTATTTCGCTTATCAGCCAGCACTCCCTTGTCGCCGAGTCGACTGATGTGACGTCAAGCTTAACCACGCTCAGTTTCGGTGAACGCCACATTCAACAATTAATTTGAGGGGGAAGATAAAGAGTGAAAATTCAGATTTTTTTGCAGATGTACTATTTGAAATATAAACTTTCAAATTATGAAGTGAAAAAAATTGTTAAATGAGCCCATTGTTATGTATTTTCTCTATGTTAGTGACCATCTCTAATATTTATCGGTTTTTTATTCACAATGATTACGTATAAGACCAAACAAATAAATGTTTAAAATAGGACCTTTGTTGCTTTTCCACACTTTTCGATTTCTAGGCTTTCAAAGGTATCCAGAAACATATTGTCATGTACCGGTCTCAACAATATTAAACATTTCTTATTTATCAAATGGTCATTCTTTATGCCATGTTGAACGACACTAGATTTCTCCCGTTTATGAAACCGAACATGCGAAACATGTTTCTTGTGGCGATTCATTTTACGCTACCTAGAGACTTCTGTACGAAATATCAAACTAATCTCTCCCAAAAATATACACCTTTCAAATTATTGAATTCGTGCTGATGAAACATTATGTGTATCAATATTTCGTAAATAACTAACTGGTAGATACGAATTGAAAGCAATTCATTTTCAAAATGACTGCAGCAAAGTTACCGTAGATATTGGAAAAAATTACATGTTTCAATCAAAAAAGCGATGATGACTCGAAGGTAGATCAACCTGTATAGCCCATTATTAGTTTATTGAACAAATTCACCTGTTTATGAACGCCCTGTTCATCATATTATAAAAAATGAAACTCTTTTAACTCCGTTGATGATCTTTGATAGTGAAAGTAAAAATCTCTAACATTTAACAAGCAAGCTTGTCAATCATATTCAAATAATTGACTTCGAGTCCTATGACTCACTGTGGTTAGACGCAACTAATTTCATCTCTGAACACGCTGTAATTGAGAAGTCAATGCACTGCCAACTAGTCTTCATTTCACAATATATTTATTGGAAAATCCTAGCTGTGAAGTTGCAAATAGAAAATGTCATAACGATTGCATTTCAAGGTACCAATTGCAATATTCTTAATGGTTCGATAAAGATGAAGGTTTTGAGTTGATAAGGTGTACGATTAACGGCTATTAGGAAAATCAATTAATTGTTGGCATTACATATCTCAATCCTTATTAAAAGCCGTATATAAATTAACGGATACCTGTTGATCTATAAAATATTTCAGATTACAATCATCCCAATCACATTGATCTATCATATGTGATGAATTTGGCCGATACTTCATAAATCTGGATACACCCTGTACATATATAATAATTTCGTTATTTCTAATTGTATCTCTAAGTAGAATTCTCAGAATCATTGATTCTATTAACCTAGCTAAACCATTGATTTCGCGTTTAATTTATATCTGAATTGCGCTCTATTTGTTATTGTAAAGCTCTTCACGTTACTCTCACCAGTATGAAAATGATTACAGAATAACATATAAGAAAGCTAATGATCCCGAAAGGGAAGCATCTCCTGAAAAAATAGATCAAATTCCTGAAATGAGTTATTAGTCTCATAAACTCTTGAAAATAAGTTTCTATATTTTGTTTTCATTCTTGAAAGATAAAATTTGGAACCTTCAACGTGAAATGAATCTATTGAAAATATTTTTCCTACACCAGAACAAAATTACTTAAGTATACGAGTATAAAGCATGATTCTTTGATATCTGCTTACAACTTGGTGTTTATCCAGTTATCCCAGCCAGTAACTAATGGCTATGACCTTTGATGACATTCATTCAAACAAAAGGCAAGTATGTATCTACCTTAAACCAACACAAAACAAAAAATCGATCTCAACCCGCAAAATTAATAACTATATGGAAAAACGAAATTGCAACCTTTGTTCATCACGCGTGTTGTATCGGATAGTTCAAGCCCACTTGAATTCACTTCTTTGCCCGATACTTTAAATTTTTCGGTAACTCCTAGGATACGAGTAAATGTGCCGGAAATGTTCAAACCAACTAATGTATTCATTTGATAAGTATTGATTGATATCCATCTGAAGAGATTACCAATTGCTAGATTATATGTGATCATTATTTAAAACACAGAAGTATCCTATCCTTGAAAGATGGACATAAGACGTCACATACTTTTTCGAAGACCTATGTATTGAATTATTGAATTGTTTTGTTGAATTTCAACGGGTATTAAAAAGGCCTCCGATGAAAGCTCGTACGGGTAGCACTATCGCCCCAACTCATGGATAACATCGTCATATCGCAAGCAATTCACACAAAACATCAATTAATTATTCACAAAAAAACTTACTCTTGAATCACTCCATCCATTGGCAAACCGGAATTACATTATTATATTGTGATGTGTTATGATGCTCTCTTACGTGACGGCGAGTGTGCAAACTATTCTGTCGTGTCGGGGCGCGCTCTGACGTTATTTCGAGCCAATACAGTGGTGGCCTTTGAACTAAACTCATGCGAGCATCTACAATGCTTTGCCCCGAGTTGGATAGTAATATTCAGGAAAACCTTTCGTGCCTGCTAATGTAAAGTTTACTTAAAAAAAAAGAAAAAGGAAAAATAATGGGTTCATCCAGTAAATGATCTGAGAGGTAGTCGAAGCGAATATCATTTACTAGTGATGAAGAAAGTTTTCATCAATATTTCAGGATGTAAAAAAATCAATTTGAGTAGAGTATGATAGAAAATGATATTGAAAAAAATGCAAACCCATATTTTCCAACAAGTTCAATGAGTTCGTCCGACATCTTGTGTACAAATAAATGTAAACGACTATTCTCTAGCTAGTTAACGCGTCAGATTAGAAACACACTAGTGTGGAGTGTTCTGACGCGTCAGAACCCCACCATCGTTCTGGCGTCATTGTGGCGCGACACGACACAATAATATAATTCCGGCTTTATGGTTTTGAACTTCTGCCCAAGATACTTCAGAGAGAAGTCTCAAAATTTTCTGTTCGTTGTGAAGAGGTAACTCAGTCGTTAATATACAGGGCGTTCCAACGAAAACTTAACCCCCTTGTAAGTCAGAGACGGACGTGTAATCAGTACTTTCAAATAACACGTCAATTTTTATTTCTAGGGGGACTAGTTCTGATATGAAAATCATATCCGAAACTTCACCCCCCTGCAGTCATCAACTACCCTCCTATTATTTTCAATGGCATGGGGTGTCGAGTGATACATCATTTGAAAGGTCTTTTGTCCCTCTATTACTTCTGTAAATTTTTTTCGAAATTGGTTCATTCGTTAGTGAAAAATTGAATTTTGAAAATTTTATTTAAGAAAAAACAGAACATTCGCTGTCTTTTATTTTAAAAAGGAAATCAACAACAAATATATATTTGTAATCTTAGTAGAGTAGGTAAACTTTCGACTTCAGGTGTCCCCACAGAAAGAAGTCCATCGGTGTGAGATCAGGTGATCTACCTGGCCAAAATCCGAAAAACACTAGTAATTGATGAACCAGACAAACACTAGCTACTTTTCTGATACATTGTCGATTATCCATTTGTACAAGTCCCAAAACTACAACTTCAACTCCGTCATTTCTTCATGTGTCTGTTGTGAACAAAACCTGAGGTTTGAAACTTATCCATTAACTGTTTAACGTATTGATGACTCACGTTGTGGTCTGGATAATTCGTATTATAAATTCTTGCAGCAGCAGTAGAATAAACCAGGTTGGAACACAATGAACAAGGATGACTGATTAATAATTAGTGAATAAGTGACACTGGCCAACTATCTATTTTTTGTTCTGCGACAACTAGATTCAACAAAAACTACCAGTGCTGAAAACACTAACTGTCGTCCATTTCAAAACATTTACTATTAATTAAATACATTCTACAAATCTAGAAGACCTGCGACAAAGAATTGTTCGGCAAAGACAATTTCTGACTCCGGACATAATGTAAGGAACGCTTTCGAAAGTAGACTGTATGATTGTATGGAACTACATGGAGGTCATTTGGAACATTTTATCCGTTAATTGTGTTGTTATTGACATTACTTTTGTTGTTGTTTTGTTTCAACAAATGAACCACTTTCGAAAAAATGAGAAAAGGTAATAGACGGACAAAAGACCTTTCAACTGATGTATCACTCGATCCCCCATGCTTTTGAAAAAAATAGGGGTGTAGTTGCTGACCGCAGGGGGTGAAGTTTCGAATATGATTTAGTCCCCCTAGAAATAAAAATTGACGTGTTCTTTGAAACTCTCGATTACACATCCGTTTCTGACTTACAAGGGGGGAAGTCAAGTTTACGTTGGAACTTCCTGTATAATGCAAGAAATGATATTAGTAAACTGATAATTTTTGGTTGGTATGTATGGCAGGTATATGGTATTACCAAAAGGAAATAAAATTGATACCAAATTTAAGACGGCGGTTATGATTTGTTGGTGTGGCGGTGGTTACATATGATGTTTATTAAAACAAGAGAGAATACTTAGAACATTTGTTATCATTATATTTCAAGACATTTTCTCAAAACGTCAATGGATAGAAAACAGAGATTTCTAGAATCAATAATTGCGAAGAATTTGGATTAATCTGGAATCTGTGATTTTTTCTTTGATTAAACGTCCAATTATCGATCAAAAAATGCTTTCTTGTGAATTTTGAATTTTTCAAAAGAGTATGAAGGTAACATGATACATAGAGAATATAGATTATTCTGAGTGAGATATGGGTTATTATTTTAGATAAAACTCAGCCACAAAAGAAGAGATAAATGATTAATTTGATACCAACCTCAACCAGATATTCTTCTCGAGAAAATTCATCTAGTTGAAGCTGGGATAATGCTGCAGCGTTACATGGCTAACGGACTGCGAATAGCCATGATGCTCCCTAGGTGACTCGGGGAGATATTAACATTACCTACCCAGGACACGAAACTAATGACCAACGTAGTTGATGCCAATGACACCGTCAGCCATTAGTTGATGATCTATTTTTTAAGTATTATTGAAGAAATAATTTTTTTTTACTTCTTTCCACTGCAATCCATTACAAAAAAGTATTTTTTTAAAAAGGATTTTTCGTTATATCATCAAATTATCAATTACCTACAGGAGGGGAATCATAAGTTTAGAAGTAATTGCTGTGGTAAAATCTCAGTAATTTTTTAAACTTATTCACATGTGGAGAATGGAATATTTAAAATAATAAATATAGTTATTAAGCCTCTCATAAGTAATCATTGTTATGTAATCACGTTGTTTTTAACCACCGAATGTATGTCAAACGCATCAGAGAGAAATTATTGTTTTTGTAGTCGCTTGCCTTTCAATTACTAACGTTCGCTGCTAGTGGATGAGATTAATTACTTTAGATAAATAAGAATCATTCCAATTTGATTTGGTTAATGAAAATCATACGAAACTTTGTCTGAAATAGTTCAAAAATAATCTTTCATTCCAAATCAAAAAATAATAAAATAAATAATTTTTTCTAATTATTTGCTGGGTTAACGAACCAGGAAGCGCATGTTTCCTCATTTAATTCGGAAAGTATTTTATTCTAAAAATTATCTGAACATTATCTGAATTAACTGAACACCTCATATTAGGTAAAAACAATTATGAAACATAAAATGCCATTTTATATTAGTATTCACAAGTTGGTGGATTTGAGAGATTACTTTAAGATATTGTATTTCTCATCATTAATTTTGTATCACATTTGGTCGCCTGCTGTAAAAATTTTGACAAGCATGAAGAACTTCACGAAAGTACATTTTCCATCAGATTCTTTATTAAATTGAGTAGATTAAACTAAACAAATTTCTTCTGCATGATAAGTGAGCAAATAACAGGAGTTTATTAATTCTCTCTACTCTTCCTTATTATTGGGGCCAATGTTCTCACTAATATTACTTCATTAATAAAACTTTTGGACTATTTATGCATTTTCATTTATCTAGCTAGATGAACAACAACCACCAACCACAGCCATTACTTTCATTTGACTTGGACACTATTCAAGTTTTTCTATTCAGATCCATATTATTACATACTCTACGGCCTTTGGGGGGGTCTTCTTTGGAAAAGCATGATCACTCAAATCTGGAAATGCTCACAAATTTCGTCATTACTTTTCTCTTCTCATCTCATCTCATTCTGAAAAGAATTTCTGAAACCAAACTGTAATCCAGCAACCGCCAGTGTATAGACAGATATCTTTCTTTACATGTTTTCGGACTGACTAAGAGAAAAGAAAAAATATGTAACATCAAACTGAATTGGATATAAATTGTAGCTGTTACTACGTGAAAAATGAGATGATGATCTCAAATAAAAATGAAGTGATGATGAATCAAACAAGTAGCGGAATGTAAGTTAGTACCCCAAGACGAAGAATGTCGTTGAGTAAATTGGTTTGAAATTTCCTATGTTTAATTTTTTTAATCACTTTCTATTGTTCGTATATAGAGCTTTTATAGTTGCTGATTGCAACGTCTGATTTTTTACTATAACCTCAAGTTAATGTCTTGATAAAGGGAATAAACATTCTCGAAAGCTCGACCATATAACAAAGAATATTCTTCAAAAAACAGCCCACTACTTTGACTGCATCCCCAACAATATGTTTATTAAATGAAAAAATATACTGATGAATATCTCCACTACACAAAAAATCATCATGCAATTCAACTGAAAATTTCAATAAAGGGGTATCATTGATAAAGTCTATTCTGATATAAAGAACGCTGAAATGACCGTAAAAAGAGCATCAGAAATACAACAACCACCAACTCAACAATTATCAACTCAACAATCCCCGATACCTTTTACAACTAAAGTTGTTCATTATATTCCAGAAGTATGTTTAAAGATAAAAGACGAATTGGAAATAGATATGATGTTAGAACTTTTTACAAAACAACAAAAATACACTCAGATCTATAGTCACACATACACAACTCAACAACACAGAAAAAAAAATTTATTAATGAGATACTTTGCTCTTGTGGTGAAAGTTATTTTGGTGGAACGTCCTGACCATTAAAGGTGCGTGAGAATAAACATCGAGATTACATCTCAGACATTGACAATCAACAGCATCAAAATTGTCGGAACACATTTTGAAATCAGTCGGTGAACATTGAGTTGAATGAAACAAGACGAAAATGATTGCCAATGAACACCACTTCAAAAGAATTTGTCCAATTCTGAGGACGGAAGCATATTCAAGCCTCCGGAACGCTGAATATCTGTATAATTTGATAGGCAAAATTATTAAATACGACAAGTTATTGACGAACATGATATTTTTTCTTGTGAAAAATACTTCGAACTTACGCAGTAAGTTATCGGGGCGATTTAAAAAGTTTGCCTTTCTACACGTGTATCAAATTCTCCATTGGAATTTTCATATTTTTTAGATTGCGAAAGGTGAGTATACAAGAGAAAGGTTGATAAAAATCATACTCTTATTGATATTTCATGAGTAGTAAAATCAAGCACTAGTTAAAATCACATCCATACAAAATAATTTTTGTTTTCAGACTGTGCTTGAAAATTACTTATACACAATAGCGTTCAACAACTTTTCAATACAAAGCTTCACTAGCAAACGAAAATTCATAATTACGAGAGTTCATTAGAACTTTTGAGGAATCCACCATATTGAGGTGAATTCAATTATTGTTATAAAGAAACCCGTGCAAATCTTCAAGGTTATCAGAAGGTTGCCAGAAGACTTTTGAAATTCTTGAAGCGATAAAAAGTTTCTAGACGTTATTTGATAAACATTTCCTGACCAAAAATGGATTTATCCGGAAAAACGTAATTCAATGAAATACATGACTACCCATTGTTTAGAATCTTAGCATGACATCTAAGAGAAACTCGTGACTAGAATCTGCATGATGCCTCTCAGTTCAACAGTTAGTATTTTATTAGACACGATACGAGATTTCGTGACTCCAAGATAAGTGCAGGGATGTATTCGATTGAGTCTGTGAGAAGCGCTTAGAAACTGTACATCGGTTATCAACACATGGAATAAAGTTTTTACCGTCCGCGTGTGTCTGTCTGTCTGAAGTCAATAAACTCAAAAAATAACTAATTGATAAAGGATGTTCATGCGGTTTTCATCAATGGATGAGGTAACTATACTCTGTTCATCTGATAAGCAACAGAGTGCTCCAAAACATTATCATCCATAGTGCACGTGATTTCCCAAACAAGGCTGCTTGTACATAGTCGCACTAAGGAAAGACTGAAACCTAATTTTTTAAACAATATGTGGCTGAGTATAGGAACATTTTTTAGGTGGAGTATAGGGACACAAATAGTAGTTTCTTGAACCATATCAGTACTTGACATTTTGAAAACTTTGAATTTCAAAATACCATATATGTACACACCATAGGTGTTAAAATCACTACGGCACTGTAACAATCAATTTCGCCAGCCGATTGAAGTTAAATCTGATTGGCCAGCTTAAGGAGACTTGTATAGATGCAAATGTGAGTATGATGATAATACTTTGATCACGCATCTTTCTTTGTATGGGTTACTTTGTTTGTTGGATGAATATAATTTGAGTATATAATTATTTTTTTATATTGCAGGGCGGTAAGGTTGGTTTGGTGTGAGGTTTGTTCTAGTTATTAAAGCGACCGCTGTGAAAAAACGGTGGTTCGAGCTCAGAGGCCGGACGATCAATTTTCACACTCGTGCTAGGAGTAGCACGTTAAAAGGCGACACTACGTTAATCTTTGGCTTGCAAAATTCGACTTCTGAGAGTTGTTCGTATTGAGGGCGATAGCTGGTTAACCCAAAAACAAGGTTTTTTTGAACACGAAATGGAAGTTTTGAATACATTGCTTCAGATTAGTATACCTACTATCTCTATTTTTTGAAGAAAGTTTATTATACCCATTTTGATGTTCAAAATAATAGATCACAAGTAACCTGGCAATTGGGAATCGTAAGGATTTGCTATTAATTGCTATTATTTTAACATGAAGTAAAGGCAGAAAACAATGCTACCTACCTAAACTAAGAATAATAGTGATAGACAAGTATCTGCAAACGTTTTCTTTTTCCGTCAAAGCTTCTTTTGGTACTTTTTCCTCTGTGTTCTTGTAAATTTTCCCTTTTTAACATCCAACAGTAGTCTGCCATCGTGATAACATTCCACAGACCTTGGTATCTGCGTTCCACATCTTTTATGTCTTGATGGAACCGTTCTCCTTGTTCCTCACGTACATCCCTCACTTACAGGAAAGTAGTCCAGATGTGAGTGATGGAAATGGACTTTGACACTTATGTTGCAGCCCAACATTTTGCAGTTTTGTATCAGTTCAACAACCAAAGTTTTGTAATTTGGATCTTTTTTTGTTTCCAAGAAAGCCTGTTATAACAAGTTTAAATCAATTCCAGGCATTTTTTTTCATTTACATTTTAGTGACAAAGCTTTCATCTTTAAAAAGTTTTCTTATGTCAGGCCCAACGAAGACTACTTCTTTTAGTTTAGCATCGGATAGACCAGAAAACTTTTCAGAAAGATACTTGAAACAATCTCCTTCTTTGTCTAATGCTTTCATAAACTGTTTCATTAGCCCCAATTTGATATGGAGTGGTTCCACCCCTCCATATCAAAGAAAGATTTTTTGGGATCCACTAAACTTTGTTTTTCAACATTTTTAACTCCAGGAATAAGACTGTTCCGTATTGGTCACACCTGCTTGACATAGTGTTGTTTTCTGTCACGACTCTCCCATTCATATAGAAAACATGGTAAGTTAGTGTAACTACATTGTTGACCTAGTAATATTGAAATAACTTTCAAGTCTCCACAAATGGTCCACTTATGATCAGAGTAGCTGAGCTTATTGAGAACAAATTCAAGATTTTCGTAGCATTTTTTCAAATGGACTGAGTGTCCAACAGGCACAGAAGCATGTTGGATACCATTGTGAAGAAATACAGCTTTCAAATTTCTTTTT
>WOGP01006599.1:0-12274 GCA_015342065.1 Leptinotarsa undecemlineata | reverse complement strand
TTGATAAATATATACCTACAAACCTTTGCTGGGCGGGGAGGTGAAAGAATTCGTGTCTTTCGAGTGACGCGCTGATGTTTACTCTTAAAACATTTGCTAATATTTGGAATATTTCAGTTTCTGCCAATACTGTTATAGATATCTAGGGGAAAGTCAAACTTTCACATGAACATTGAATAACAAAAACGAAATGTTCGTATGAAACAACTAGTTTCATATGAAACATTGAATTATACAAAAACCACTTTTCCCTAATCGGACTGTACTGCAAATCATTTGTTATGGAATAGAAACAGATATTGTGAACGCTACAAAACGTAATATATGAAAGAGGATCAATTTAGAACTTTTCAAACTTCAAAAGACAAACAGGCATTTCTCGCAAAAGATTACAACTTTGTGTCACCGAAAGGTGCAGTTCTGGTCACGTTGACGGTTCATAAAACATTCACACGGTAAATTGATTTAATCCTAGCAGCAATAGGAATTAGATTTTGGGATAAAAGGCATTTGACTCTCTACTTCTACTGGTTTTATAATTCAAAATCAATGACGATGATTATTTGACAAAGTGATTTCATTTATATCTCCCGTAAGACGGGGGAGTAATGGATTTTTGGGAATACCACTTTCACATGTTATGACTCTAGTCAATATTTTTTGATACTAGAGTTTCAGTCTACCTACTTTTCATCCTTTAGAGTCAAGTTCTTTTCTGGCTATAAGAGTCGTTATTCAATGAATAAGCATTGTTCTTCCCTATGTATTTTCTCAGTCTAGGTGAGGTCCTTCTTGTATGAAATATAAGTAGCACAATACCAATCTACAAATTTGGAGACAAAGCATATAATATAAACAAATTTTGTCTCATTGGCATATTGAGTACCTTACCTAAATTAATGGAAAGTATCATATGCGACTCACCTGAACTAGGTTATATTTGATGAACAACATAGATTTCCACATACTCTCGGTACGTCTCAAATGCTTTATAGAATGAACAGCAAGTTTATGTAATGTATACAGATTTTTCCAAAACATCATCTGATACAATTAACCACAGAATTTCCTGTTCAAAATTGAAGGCGATTTGTTTCTATGGGCACTTATTGGATTGATATACAAATAATACATGTGACACAACACAGGTCATAAAATTGAAACAAATTGAACCCCATGGAATCTGTTAGCTCAGAGTTAACGCAAGGAATCCATGTACCAACATACGTATCCAATATTTTTGCGAATTATATCAAAAACACAAACTGTGAAACTATACAATACATTGCATCTTTTACAAAATGATGTATAGCCAATGACATGGATGTTAATGTGTCGATCACTTACTCATTACACCACTGTGAATACTATAGCAGGCAAATCATTAGAATATGTTAAATATATATTATTTCGCCTCCAGAATGAACAAATCTTAAGCAATATGGAGTATTTTAGTTGTGTTTGGTCACCAACATACAAAGTTCTCAAATTAGTCATAAACGAACTTATGAAATGTATTGCATTCAAGTTAAGTGTGTCTTAAGTAATCACCCCTTTTGATAAATTCGTTTTATAAGTGGTATAGTGAAACTCAATATACACAGAGCACATACAGATATTCTCCTTTCTCAAGTTAATATTTTCTCTAGAGAAACATGAAATAACTTTGGTAAAAGATTACCACAGGTTCAACTATGGAAACCATTTACTTTTATCAAAAATTGTCAAGAATGGGAAGAAGACTGAATTCAATCTTTTTCATATTTCCAAGGACAAACACTTTCAGAAGTTGATAAAAACTGATATATGTACCACAAATATTTCTTTTTCTCTCTGATTTAAATCAACTTTAATGTATACATCATGTAATAAAATTAACTATTTGTACTTCATCTCAACTAACTATTGCACTTGTTTAAATTTATTCCCAATTCATAAGTGAATTATAATTAAATTGGTAGTAACAATCTGTTATTTGTATAATCTTAATTACTAATTCGGAGTTACCCATGAATGAATGGTAACGGAAATCTGAACCTAGAACATTTAAAATAAAACGTTGTCAACCACATTCAAACAGATAAATTAAATGGTAACATAAAAAATACAGGCAGTAAGGTTTCAATCAGTTTATTAGAATAAATTTCAATTAAATAAATAAACTGCATCATGACTCAAGCATCCACTATGAATTATGTAACTGTTACAACTAGAGAACTAGACAAAATCTGCGAGAAAACAAATCAAGAAGTGGATCTCTTCAATTACAGAGTAGCTGATAATGCAAGTGACACCTGCAAAATTCTAAGATACAAATGATGATAAAAACGTCGAAATGGAATAAAACACCTTAGTATGACATTCACAAAAAAAACCTTTCACCAGCATTTAACTGAAATCAAAATTTCACTTGTGCCACTCCAATTTTCAACATTCAATAAAAATTATTTTTCAAAATATTGTTTACCAAATTCACCATTGAAAAACTGAATGAAAATTAACAAAACCCCTATGAATTTTAAAAATTGCTAACTAAATCTTACAAGCAAGTAAAAGTTACATCACAATAATAACTGAAATAATTACTTGTGCAAGAGTTTCAAATATTTCAAAAACACTTCTCAACAGAAATTGTATTGAAAGAGGTTTTCTTCATGCAACTTGGATATTTTTATGTTGAAATGGCATTGTGTTCAATGAATTGATTGCTCATTTCTGTATACACATACTAAACTTAAAAAAATCGCAGAGAGATATTTGAGTGTGTTCCATAACTTTTGTGGTTTGAAATTACTGTAACAAATCCATTTTCAATAAAATAACTGAATGGTAGCAGTGAATAATATAGTGTGAACAATCACAAAACAGTTGATACAGCAATATAACACTGCATGAAAAGACATTTAAAAAATTCAAGAGAAACATTATAATCTTGATATGAAACCAAATATCAGAGTGGATACTTAACAAAATAACTGAACATTTGTTTCATTCATTCATGAATGGATTATGAATAGGATTTCATTACTATTCTCATTAGACTAACAATGAAGTCGCTTATTCATTTAATGCTCATTTTGATTTTAGAAATATCAAAATATATCTTTTTTTCAATAATGAGTTCAAGATCTTACTAGTTTTGATTTCAGAAAACCCTGGCAAAACAATTATTTTCATAAATAAAATGTATTTATATCAGCAATAAATTTGGAAATCTTGCACCACAAAAAAATTGCAAAAATCACGTCGAACAATTTTTTTCGATTTTAGGAGTAACTCTGGACTTGCATCAAACAAGTCAGCACTCCATCTCTAAATAAATATAAAAGTCACCATAAAAAAATAAATTAAACATTTAATGAATCATTCAGTTTAAAGAAAAAAGTATAAAACATCTTGTAAATATTAATGAGAAATTGTATTAAGTTAAAAAAAACTGTACAAACTACAGGATTAAATATTTATCATAGGAATTTGTTTATAAGAATAGAATTGAATACTTCTAGAGAATTTAGTACCATTTGAAAAAATAAATAAACAACACTATTCTCACAACATACTTAAATAGTCCAAATAATAGAAGCAAATTAGTTAGTGCAACAGCCGTCATTAAGTGGAACAAATTATTATTATTCAATAACCAGCTAAATAAAATTTCTGTAGGACTCAATATGATTTTTTACTGAATTTCATTTTTTCTTTAGTGCACCTTAATCTATGAATAACTAAGCTGTAAGCACATATATGAGTCAAGCTGTAAGAAAATGTTTCAAAAGGTTTTCTACAGCTAACCCCCTTCATATAGATGTAACGGCAATATTTTTGGTATTTAGGTTTTACAAATTTGCTCACTACATTAACTCAAGCACCTGGTATATGGTGGTTGGCAGTTCAATCTGAAAAATAAAGAAACAGTTTTATGATTGATGAATTTTTGGTCAATGATTCAATACTTTTTTGGCATGATCATTCTGTTAGGTCTTTTTTTATTCAATTGAATCTAAAGAAAACATTTTTCCCTTCTGGGTCTCTAAACACGCGTTTTGCTGAGCAAAATAGCATAATCAGGATATGAAAAAGTCGTCTTTATCATCTCTTCAAGTACAGCAGCAAAAACATATAATGAATTATATGAAACAGATGAGTGTCATTTGAAATATTTTGTGATTTCAGCTGGACATTTCACCTACCTATGGTGGGTATTTTGATTTTATGAATACACTGACCAGTTACTTGTTGAAAATCAATTACAATATTAATGATAATAATTCACAAATGTTCACAATACAGACTTCATTTCCAAAACGAGTTTCACTTTCTCAGTTCAACTTCTTCACACTTCTTCAGTCCAACTAAGGAAGTGTGAAACGCAGAAGAAGAAAAAGTCTTTATTTGGAAATAGGTTACCCTAATATATAATAAGTGAAGGAAAAAGGTAAAATACAATAATCAAAATATTTATAATGAGTAGTGCGAAATATAAATAGAAAAAATTAGATGAAACAAATTTTATTTTATAGGGAATAACTAATTAGGCATTACAAATATTAATTACTTCTTTTATTTTTATTTCAATTACTAATTTATACTCACGATTTAAGGTAGGGGAGAATGTGCCGCGATCAGACATGTTCCACAATCAAACAAAGCGTGTAATTTAGAAATTCCAGCCGCGAGTTTTTCGTTCAGATAGTAGGGTTACACACGCAGTTTTGGTAAACAAAGTTGTAAAGCTATTCTTTTGGATTTGAGCATTTTTTAAAACAAAAAACTTGTCTTCCTAAGTAAGTTTTTTATATCCTTGATTTGATATTATAAGCCTTAAAATTTCTTTTGGAACTAGTAGTACAAAAATAATCTGTTGATCATATTTTGGGCTATTTTATTGACATTTTATGAGGGAGTTTACTTTTGTAGGTTACGTATGGAGGTCACAGGTGAATTTAATTTTGTATTACGGTTTAAGTTCCACCTTCAGACAACATCTGTGTTTCACAATCAGGCGCTGTCTGATTGTGGAACATAATTCGTGCCGTTAAAAAAGTGACTTATGGAGCACCGTATGGTACTTTGGGATTGGTTTCCAACTCTGAATGGATGACTCGTGAGTTGTTTCATTGAACATACGTCCAGCACAAAAGAAAACCCTTCCCTCCTGAATTTTGACAATCACGAGAGTCATCTGACGATAGAAGGAATAAATCTAGCAAAGGAAAATGGAGTGATAATTTTGACCTTACCACCGCATACTTCCAACAAGATGAAACCGTTAGATGTCTCTGTTTTTTTTCGTTCAAATCATTCTACAATACTGCCTTACAAACATGGCTTTTAGAACACCCTGGGATACCAGTTTCTATTTTTGATATAGCTAGCTATCTTAATAATGCATTAGAAAAATTGATGACGCCAGCTAATATAAAATCCTGATTTCAAAAAACTAGAATTTATTCTTTCGTCAAATTCATATTTACAGATGATGACTTTGCAATTAGTAGCGTAACTGATAGGAATGTGGATCAAAACAATGAAGAAGCCCGACTACATATAGATCTCAAATCAACCATCAACATCAAGCTGTATTGAAGAAAATATTATGTCAGTCTCTTCACTTTCAACATCAGTTAATTTAAACACAACTCCCACACGAAATCAAATCACAAAAACTTTCGTAAGTCCGCAAGAATTCAAAGAATACCCAAAAGCTGGTGAAAACATTAATTAACATCAGTTAATTTACACACAACTTCCACACGAAATCAAAACACAAAAACTTTCGTAAGTCCGCAAGAATTCAAAGGATACCCAAAAGCTGGTGAAAGAAGAGAGAAAGAGCTAAAAGTATTATCGCTACCGACACTCCAGAAAAGATCGCCCTGGAAACTAAACAGATAGAGAGAGAAAAAAAAAAGCTTGGAGAAGAAAAATATTATGAAAAGAATAGTACGATTCGATGAAGACTCAACAGACGAACAAAATGAGAACGCGGCGATGCTTGTAACGGAAGATTCTGATGATGATATTGATTTTGTAGGAGAAATCGATCCACCACCTCTTCTAGACAAGCTTAACAAAAAGCCAGAAGTTGCCGATTTTATTTTAATAGAATTTATAGATAAAAAGAAACAATGTATTACATAGCTGAAGTATTATGTAAAAGAGATAAGGAATGTGAGGTTAAATTTCTGAGAAGATCCGTTAAGTATGATAACAGCTTCATTTACTCCGAAATAGAAGACGTCTCTTTGGTATGCTTGGAAAAAGTAAGATGGTGTTACCAAAACCACAAAACGGCAACAATCAAATTTGAAGTTAATTTTTCAGCCTTAAAAGTTCGTTAAAACAGTACTAAAATTTTTGTCTTATTGTGAAACATGCCGTGTCTGGATGTGGAACATGTATGTTCCACAATCAGACAACTGTCCTTTCATTTTTGAACAAACTTTTTTTGAATTATTTTTTTGGTTAATGGTGTATGTTCTACCATAGAACCTTATGCACAGCCTTAATTTTTATTAGTGACAATCATATTTTCGTTTGCTCAATAAATAAGGTTAATATTTAGCAAAACCTATTTTGTGTATGATTGTGGACAACTCTCCCCTACCCATATTATGGTTCTTGTATATATTTCTCCAATTTTCTTATTTTTCATGTCAGTTAGTGATCACTGTATTCAACAAAGCCTTTGAAAAATCAAATGTGTTCTGACTAAGTGGAAATCATTATCATTATGAGTGAAATGTTTATGAATGTTATAGTTATGGGTGACCATTTGTTTAAAATAAGGTGTGAGTGTGAGGACTGAAGACTCAGTTGGACTGAGGAAGCTACTATGTAGTGAAACTCGTATTGGGAATGAAGTCTGTATCGTGAAGATTTGTAATTATTATCATTAATAGTGTAATTGATTTTCAACAAGTAACTGGTCAGTGTATTCAAAAAATTAATATACTTACCATAGGTAGGTGAAATATCCGGCTGAAATCACAGAATATTTCAAATGACTCTCATCTGTTTCGTATAATTCATTATATGTTGTTGCTGCTGTACTTGAGATGATAATACAGTACTACATACAATAATCTTTGCGATACCGTCAGTCATTGTAGAGTTGATAAAATTGTATTCATTGGTAAATATTTTCAATTTCAATTTCATTTCCTTAAAATAAGAGTACAGAGTATAAAATTTTTATATATTGCTCGTTAGAATAAATTTCGAGTTCGACAGCATTAGTTTAGGCAAGATTGCCTGTCTGCCATGTGCTCGATCAGAGAAATTCAGAGTTAAATGTACATTGTTTGACATGGTGAGTAAGCAAAATAAACTAGATTTCTGATATTGAATATTTTACTTCCGGGTGTGATCAACATAATTTTGTATTCAGCTTATCATAAAATTTCTCTAAGAATAATTCATAACATATTCTTTTGTTTCAATATTATATTTCTTCATTTTTGGAATCTGTTTTAGGTCAATTGGTAAGGCGTTGAACAGAGGATTGGATATTAACATTCATGTTTGTGGTAGACCTGTTTATCCCAGTATTTTTCTGGTTGAATTTCTCTCGATTTATCAACAAACTCTTCAAACAAATACACCAATATACATATATTTCTGCTATATTGTTCATGTATACAAAGAAGAGTATTGGGCCCAACACTGTTCCTTGAGGCACCCCGATTTTCATTATTGACTCCGTACTTCTTCATTCCCAATTTTTACTCTCTGGACTCTATTTGTTAAATAATTGGACATAAGAATTTGTGGGAGACCACAAATATCGTAGTGACGTAGTAGAATTTTGTGTTATACGGTGTCAAAGGTCTTAGTGAGGTCTAGAAAAACTGCTATACATTTCGATTATTTGTCCAGGGCTTCGACTGTTTACTCTATAAAATCAACTACTGCATTTTCAGTATTTGAATTTTGGATAAAACCAATACTGCATGTCAGTAATGACGTTCATGTCTGGGAAAAAATCCGTCAATCTTTTTTAACTACTCGTTCAAAGATTTCTGCTAGATTATTGATGACAGATATTGGCCTACAGTTATTTATTTAACACTGGTTACCTGTCTTCAAAATCGTTTTGGTAAACAAAGTTATAAAGCTATTCTTTTGGATTTGAGCATTTTTCAACAAAAAACTTGTCTTCCTAGGTAAGTTTTTTATATCCTTGATTTGATATTATAAGCCTTAATTTTTCTTTTGGAAATAGTAGTACAAAAATAATCTGTTGATCAGATTTTGGGCTATTTTATGAGGGAGTTTACTTTTGTAGGTTACGTATGGAGTTCACAGGTGAATTTAATTTTGTATTACAGTTTAAGTTCCACCTTCAGACAACATCTGTGTTCCACAATCAGACGCTGTCTGATTGTGGAACATAATTCGTGCCGTTAAAAAAGTGACTTATGGAGCACCGTATGGTACTTTGGGATTGGTTTCCAACTCTGAATGGATGACTCGTGAGTTGTTTCATTGAACATACGTCCAGCACAAAAGAAAACCCTTCCCTCCTGAATTTTGACAATCACGAGAGTCATCTGACGATAGAAGGAATAAATCTAGCAAAGGAAAATGGAGTGATAATTTTGACCTTACCACCGCATACTTCCAACAAGATGAAACCGTTAGATGTCTCTGTTTTTTTCGTTCAAATCATTCTACAATACTGCCTTACAAACATGGCTTTTAAAACACCCTGGGATACCCGAGTGATAAGTGATTCTTTCCATTGTTTTGGAATGTTTTCACAGATAGTTTATCTAGGCCCGAGGAACATTTATTTGTTAGGTTATATAAATGAATAATAATTTCGTTTTCCGTTATAGATTCAAGAAAAATGGTTCATTCAATTTTATCACGTTCAGGAAAGTTTTGTTTCATATTAATACTTTATATTTAAACATGCAAAAAATAATAAATCGTAATCAGTTATCAGTGATTCGTCTTTCACACTGTCCCTTGAACCACCCTTTCCTCAGGCAGGGAGTCTTCAGTCGAAAGGGTGGTGGTCGGTCAAGGCTGGCGTCAAGAATATTCGTTACGTTTACATAATGATAGCTAAATGATTGCTAATAATAATAATAATAAAATAAAGTATAGCATGACCAGCTGTTTCATATAGTTGTTTGAGTATTTTACAATTCAGTATTTCATGAACACTTTGTTTGTTATCCAAATAATTTCAAATTTCTCTCAACTCCCTGAATGTTATAGCTCTAAATATGTTCAAGGGTATACAGTGTGACTCACAAACGATGGTAAGTTAGACGTTTATAGTGAACACATTTTTGGAGTCGCTCTTTTATTATAATACTTTTTTATTTATAATGTCCTATATCTATCTCTATCGGTTTTCGAGATAAGAAATAATTTGTGCTAAATATGGTCCAAAACATAGCCCTAATTGAACTCAAATACTTACATCAGTACTCTCAATTCATGAAAAGCTAATATTTTGATGATAGTTTGGACAAACTCGAAATATTTAAGTAACACCAAGAAATCGACTCCATATCATACAGGGCGTGCTACAATTACTATTATCTGCATTATGCATGAAAGTGGTCAAAAGTTGATTTTTTTAAATGAAACCCCGTTATTACTCGATAAATTGAAAGATGGAAAATCATAAAGTTTTCTTAACAAAGTTACTTCTTCTGGAAACTTTATTTTAGTAATTTACAAATAGTAATCGACGGTGTTTCAAAACATCTTCCAAAATTAATGCAAATATCGATTATTCTAACGAAGTTCTTATGAAATTATTTATTACACATGAACAATGTGGTCAAATCATTGTCAGAACTCGCAGAAAATATTGGAAGGTTACAAAAAAAAATTCCTTAACTATGGTTCAAAGTTAACAGCGCCTTCAACATTACCAAAACCTGTTACTTTAAATGAGAACATGGCATATTTTTATGCATATCCAGCTTTCATTTGCAGTGCAGAAAAAGATTCGGGTGTATTACATGATTAAAACATCACAAAATACATCCGTATAAATTTACCAGAATTCAAGACTTTAACGTAGAGTGCATTTTCCTTTTTCACTGTCATTAGATTCCACAAAGGTTATACATGCTTCAAATCATTTCAAGATTATAAAATGACAGCTCCTTGACTCTCAAAACTCCTATATACATTTGAATTAACATTCATATAGCACATTTCAAATTTGAATATAAAGCAATTGAATTACATAAGATTTTTATTACCTTTATCCCCAACAATAACAGACCTACGTTTCTGACCATCATCTGTAGGTCTAATAGCACTGTTGATACCACTTCTAATGACAGGATTACCAGCAATACTGACAGTATGATGTTGTCCTGCTCTGATAGGTTTGGCAATCGTAGCCGCTGGTCCCCTGCGGGCCAAATTCTTTTGTCGCACAGCCTCCTTGATTCGATCCACTTCGTACTGATATCTGAAAAAAATCGGAATTTGTTTCAACAAATTTTTATAAACGGCAAAGGTGTACACACATATTTTGATCAAAATATACATATCTGAACTACACGATTTGGATTGTTCATCAGACATAAAAACCAAATGAATGTTTTTCCAATTGTAAAAGTCAAGAATAATTCTTCAAAATATAACCCCTTCAATTCAAATTCTTCAAGAATATGCTACTCTTCTAATAATCGAGCTGAATGTGAAATATCTGAAATCTATTTTTTCCATCAACAAGCTGTCGCCTCTCCACGAACAAAAACCTTCGGAAGTCGAAACTTGCACGATCTGAGGATTACCAAGGTCTTACTTTTTAACGTGGAAATCCCTGCATGGTTTGGACGATACGCAGTGGACATCAATAGACCGGCCGTCGGGTTTGAACCAACATTACATATAGCGATAGATTGACTGAGTAGAACAAACCACACATGCTAATCATCCAGCTTCTGTCCTTCCACGTTATTACAGTTATTATTACGTTATTATTAGAAGTAATGAATCTTAGCCAGATTTTCGTAGCATCTCAATGCAAGTTACGTCTCTAGTATCCATACAATGGATGGCTGAAGATTGTCATTGAAATATAAAAGATTTGCTTTTGACAAATAAAAAGAAGAAACAAGAATATTGTCCTCAACAAACCAATATATAATGGAAGAACAAATAAAATTAGAATGTATAGATATATCATTTCAGGTGATCTGAAGCAGGTTCTGATGTTAATTCGGAAACACCATCTGTAGCAGCCTCACGAAAACTGGACCACCAAACGCGGACTGCGATTCGAAGAACTGCATTTAATTTTTTTACTAGATTTTGCCAATAAGATACTAATCTTCCGACAATAAAGCATATATTGATCGATTGATTGATTGATTGACAAGAGAAACACACACCGAGGAGAAACCAGCAAATCGGGAATGGCATCAACATTACATCAAGTGGTTCCAATCTGAGATCATCCACAGAGAGGTACACTGGTTTGAGAGGAAGTTCAAAGAAGCTGCATAATTGTTGTCCAACGAAGCATTCAGCCAAGCCAGCGTAGAGATACGCAACTCCCGCTAAAAATGTGATGCGGAGAGAGGGAAGAGGGGAGAGGTGAAAGCGCTCGAATGTCCTAATTATCTCTCGAAGGAATAGTCCAGTAATCACCCGAAGACGATTGTGGATATCAAACATTAGAACCTCGTGAAGTGAGTTGGTTAGAAATCTTTGTTTAATTTCAATTTTAACTTTTTGTTTATTTTAATTTTTGTATTTTTTTTTATTTATTTTTACTCTGTGGTCATTTTCATTTTTTATCTTGATGGTTTTCTTCGTTTTATTGTATTTTCATTTCACGGTTTATTGCTTATGTACAGTGCCACACATACAGTTTACGACATATGGAAGTTTTTTCTATTAATAGATATAATAAAAATTTTACTTCGCAGTTAGTTTGTGCATGAAAAATTAGTAAAAAGCAGCTTCTTTCCTTTTATCATGTGCTAGTCTAAACCTATCAAACTTTCAATTTTTTTTATTCTCAAATCAGTTTTTTTGGGAAATTTAGAAAAATTCCAAATAAAAAAGGTGCTCAGTTTCCCTTGCTCGAAATTTGGACTCTCTACTGTAACTTCGACTTTTCTCCAATTTTTTTTTATTTTTCGAATCTTTCGCTCTATCGATTCGAACAAAACATGATTCAAATTTCATATTTTTGATGAATACGAGACTTCAATGTCATATCTTTCCCAGAAAATACCCACATTGGCCGCAGAAAAAGAAATAAATACACCTCCAGAAATTCGTC
>WOGP01006598.1:0-12275 GCA_015342065.1 Leptinotarsa undecemlineata | reverse complement strand
CGGTAGGATGTACAATGGGTTACATGTGGCCTAAGTGCTGTGCCCTCACACTCTCCCTCTCTACTCTACAGATACAGATTATTCCAGGATCTATAAACCTAGAAGCTAGCCACTCGAGCCAGCGCAAAATCAGGAAAAACATACAGAAATTGATGGCCTTAAAACCCGAAAAATAGTGACACTGTTCAAAGCAGATTCTTGCTTTGAATGTTGCCTTTTACAATTTCACCATTTACTGCATTTCCAATAAATTAGACTTGAATCCTGGCAAATGTAATGAAATTATTTTTACCAGAAGCAATTCATCTCCAACCTTGGAGCCCTTGCTACAGTATTCTCACAGAAAGAATTAAAAATATCCAAAGAAAGTTAATCAACACTCTGAATTACTGATTTTATAGGCAATGGCACAGTTTAAGATTGTATGAATCAAAACACCTCAAACTCAGAAAAAAATTCTTCGATCTGTTTGGTCTACAAACTGTTTAACAAAATTATTGATTCAGCGTATTGTTTTATGATTCATTTCATGGATACATTAATTCTAATGAGTATGCGGGTTTTCATTCTGCGGTGTTAAGGCTTTGAATTGCTAATATCGAGAAAATGTTTCGCGTTTTGAAGTCGAAATTTGGAGTTTGGAAAATCGAGATTCCATATATTTGCTCATTTGACTTTGAAATCTGGACGTTTTTTAGTACGCCAGCTATACAAGTTTCATGTTTATAGATCTGCCTCATGTAAATCAAAAGTTCAGTGGTTTTTGACATTTGATAATACTTAATAATAATGTTAATATTCATTAATCCAATAAAGTCACATGCAGACGTAGGATGAGTCACATAAGTAGTTAAAAAGAGTACATTCTAAAATAAAATTTAAAATAAGATTAGAGTTATATAGAGATAAAGTGGAAGTACCTGGTATATAAAGTGGATATGTTGGTATAAGTAAATTATATAACATTAAAACTAGAATGAAATTTCATTAAAAAATTCATTCAAACTCTAGAAAGGAGTCTGAATGAGTATTTTTATGAGTTTCAACTTGAAGTTGCAGGTGGTTAGTGATTTCAGAGTAGGGGATATATGGTTATACACTTTAATTCCCATAACTGTGGGACTCTGGCTGGTAATTTGTAGGGTATGATTTGGAGTTATTTCTTCTAGTTTCCTTGTGAAATGGGTGTGTATTATTGACAGTTGGTTCAGTGTTTTATGTCTTGTGCAAAGCATGCTGTTTCCAGTATATACAGGTTGACCACTGTTGAAATGCCAAGGTGTTCAAGATAATGGGAAGGGGTTATACATCTAATTATTCGTTTTTGGGCATTCAGTATATTATTCACTGCAGATGAAGTCCCCCACAACCAGATATCATAACGCAGCTGGGAATCAATTTCACTGTGATAGTGTGTGATACAGTGACTGTGTGTGATATAGTCATGGAGTCATTTGAAAACTCTCTAAGAGTTTTGAAAAGATGAAATTCTTGATCCAGAGTGAATATTAGCTTAGAGCAATGAACTCCCAATTTCAGGTTCTCCTCTAGGTATACCCTTAGAAATTTAGTTGAGCTGTTTTGTGCTTTCTGTATATATCGTTAACAAATTTCAGAAGTGAGGATTGTATAAAGTTCATAGCGTATATGTAGAGTAGGAAGGGTGTATGTAGGCCCACAGCACTTAGACCACATGTGACCTATTGTATATCCTCCAGAGTAGATGTCACGAGGTGTGTCCACTAGCCCCATATTATGAATATGTTTCCTTAGTTGAAAGTGGTCAGTCAGAAATCGGACTGATAAGCGTGGATTTTTCCTGGCATCACCAAATATTTCTTTGGCGCCAGCTTCCCAGGGTCGCCCATGTTGATCCTGACAACATTACATCCTTTAATTCCATTCCATATATTTAGGGATTGAGCATGGGTGTGACATTCCCCAGTTGTCGAAGTTATCAGGCCGTAGTGCCGCTGGGTCCTACAATTCTCAGTCCAGCCGCTTCCTTGGTTAAAAAGTTGACAATACGATTATATTTACTACTATCTTGCCCCTCAACCCACCTCAGGATAATGTTATGATCTACCAAGGCTCTGGCTAAATCTCGATGGCACTCTGGTACTAACTCTGAGGTAACAAGTTGTCTGTTTAAGGCTAATAGGGCTTTTCTGCTATCAGTGCAGATTGTTATATTGTTGCCAGAATTTCCTTTTCTGGTTATTTCTTTTGTGATGATTGAGATGCCAGCCAGTTCTGTTTGAACCACGCTGGTATTTTTTCCATTCCCCACTTAATCCTTTGGCTTAGTGATCTGGAGTACAATCCTGAGCCTTCTTGTGTTTTTGAGCTGTATATATGCGTATTGGCAGTAGTAGGATAGTAATACAATAAATTCAAGAATATTTCCTTCGAGATTTCATGAGTTCCAAAATTGTAAATTGTTGTGCTTACAATCTCACAACTGGTTGACAAAAAAACAGAAAATTGCAGACAAGGATTTGTAATGAGTATTTAGATGACGGATATATGATTTTCAGTTGATAAGAAAAAACGTCATTTAATATTTACTGGGGAGCGTTTAAGAACAATTTTGAAATGTTCTCTACTTCAGGGAAAAAAACTTAAATTATTCATTTCAGTATCAATATGTTGAAAACACGATTCTCAAATAATTCAGATATAAAAATTGTGTGTGTGAAGTAAATGTCAATGATGTTTCAGGTATTGCTGCCGTTCGTAAGGTTGATATAGATACGGAGCCAGTAAAACCAATCAACGGTAGTACTTCTGCAGAAAGAACATTCGGGACGCCTTTGAGTTTATTTGGTAAGAGACTATAGAATTGACTAATAAAATTTTTATTTGTTCGAGATTAATTGGTATACTCTCTATTGAACTCGAAAAAATTCATATCCAACTGAACGTTCGTTGAAATCCAATAATTCACATAATACATGTAAAACTGTTTTTCTCACAGAAATACCCCCCAATAGTTTAGTTACATATGAAGTTTCTGGGATGACTAGAAAAACATGAAATATTTGTATTCCGGAATTGATATTCCTAAATGTGAAGTGTTTCATTAGAACAAAATCTGCGCTGGCAGGCCTTGATCAAATAAAAATTGTGTAATCAAAAACTTTTTGTCTGCCACAGTTACCTTTGTCCTACATCCTGAAGATGTCTGCCATAATAGCAATTCTGGGCAGTGATTAATAGGTAGTTGGTATAATATAGGCAACATTACTGGTAGACAATTATAATTTACCTTATTTATCCAAGTCACTAGGCTGAAATAGCCTGTTTCGGTAATAAATAAATAAATGAATGATTGGCACGGGTTCAATTGCACCACGGCCTCCCAGTCAGGATTTCATTCGCCCCAATATTCTTGGTCATATCTTCGACGCTTTCGCTATGTTGTTAAATTCATAGGAAAATGGAAAATGAAATGATTGTTTCTCTGAGATTGATGAATTCACAATCACAGGAATTTCGGAGGAAATTCAACAATATCATACAATAGAAATACAATAAAGTTCTACAAGAAAATATATTCACTAGTCATGTTCATTGCTATCATTGATTTTTTTTTGAGAATATGATTTTTATGTTCAACTTACACTTTATTGTGGGATTTTCAGTGGACACTCTACAAAACCATAACACGTGCCTCACTATACAATGGCTTTACCAAGCGTTTTCATACTAAATATATTGCGGTGTAACTGTCCAGTGAAAATATCATAATGTGTTACTTGAATAATGGATTTTCATCAAGTATATCGGCCAATTCCATAATATATGATTGTTTTGGTTAATGTTTTGATAAAACTTTACGATAATAAAACAAAATAAGTTTCCAGAAATCCAGTTTTTTGGTGACCCAAAATGTTTTTGGTACCAGTACCTAGCACAAGATATCATGAATCAATATAGCTAAATTACACAACCGAAATTATTCTGTTTTTCCAATGGTGAACTATTTAAAATGACAAGAAAAAAATACATAGATTTCAGATTATGTGATTTTCAAATATCTCTATTTTCGAGAAAGATGCTTAGACTTACATATAAATGCCTAAAGGTAGGATTTCGTTGAACCCACAAGTACCTTGTGAGGTATGAATAATGGGAATTTCTCAGCATGAGAAATATGAATCTGTTTGGTATTTGAAATTTCTATGAATTTCAAATAGGGATTTACCAATATTTCAAAGTCCAGATTAATAACATTGGAAATTATAGAAATTTAGGAATGCGTATGTATATGAATAAAATAAGTCAAGCAACATATAAAATATATAATGCAATAATGATAATAATAATAATATACATACAAGCTAATAATCCTGATGCAGTCCTTCTCGACCACCAAAGCAGAACGATATTATTTGTCGTGAAGTTTTCAGCTCCTGTCGAGACGAATATCGTCAGAAAAGAGGAGGAAAAACGGATAAAATATCGAGAATTTTTCTTTGAACTCCACAGACTCTATCCAGATCACTTTGTCTAGATAGTTGTTCTGATTATTGGAGTCCTTGGTGGAGTGATGCCCTCTATACTCTCGAATCATAAAATCATACCGGCTTGACGAACTAAGACATAAATCTCAGCCGGACAGATGCAGAAGGCTGTCATTCTGTGCCCTTAATCAGGGCACATGATTCTCGGATACAATGATTACTTTCCCCACGGTGTGAGAGTGGTCATTGGTTGATAATGCTGGCGCGCCCTTTCGAATGTATCGGGGCCTCGGATATAGGGCCTGGCCAGCACCTTCTTTGGTGATATTGATATTTAGGTACAAAACTGATATGTGATTCCATGAGGTAAAAATCAAAGTGAAGCCCGGGAGATAGTTGTGAACCGGCAGTCATACTGTGTAGGAATGTTGGGAGAGGTGAATATTTTAAGATTCCATTTCGAAATATTTATTTTCTCATACGTATGCATCTCTTCTCGAAACAGTCATCAGGCTTATTTTGATATCTGTTGAGGATATATGGTATATTGCTTTCCTATTCTGAGGCTTTCTTCGTGAGTTAGAGCTATTACTAGTGATCCAGGTACATTACTGTTTCGGACGGATATTTTCTGTACTGATGAGGAGAAATATCTCGAACCTGGTTAATATGTGATTACCTGGATTGATTTCAGCATAGTCTAGTTGCTGTATGAACTAAAAATATCTACGAGTTTATCCTACGTGCCATAAATATTTGTTATAATTCGTTGTCCATCGTGCTTTTGGTCTGAGAAAAATTTATTTCTCGAATCCTACTGTGCAGAAATATTAAGAAAGGTGAATGTTTCGATATTTCATCCCTTAATATCTATTTTACCAATTTCGTTTTTGATTTTGTCGCTGTTGAGTTAGAATTTTTGTTCATTTCACAAGAAATGAATCACATTTTCTTAAAATTTTTGGTCCTATATACATGAGAAAATTCAGAACGAATTCTTGAGGTATTTATTTTTTAAGCGATATCACAAGTGGCCAAACTATAACTCAACAAGGTCTTTGGATCTACAACATGAATTTGAAATATTATCTTCAGAACAGAGACACAAATTATCAGCAATGATAATTATGCACAAACTCTTGAATAACTCTTTATTACTGTGATAGCTTGTTTGGATAATTAATAAATGAATAAATAAATGAGATTGAGGATTGGATAGGATTTTTCAACAGGGACATGGAACTTCGACAATTAGTAATGGCCATCTTACTGAAGTCAAATTAGTTGTCATTTATTCATTCTGCTTTGCCAAATCATCATGGACGGATATATCATTCAACAACATGTGCAAATAATGAAATTGTTTTATCAAAAAGGGGGTTCTTTTCGGGCAACATACCGTGCGCTTCGCTCATTATACAGTTGCCATAGTCGTCCTACCGTGAGGACTATCCGCAATTTGAGTCCACTGGCTAAGTAAAGGATCGACAATCACCCTCTCATTGATATTGACGAAACGAAAGATCTGGTGAAAACACGCCAGTGTCTGTGAGAATTTGCAAGAGAATCCGAGGCAGTCGATTTCGCGTCGCTTACAGGAACTCAGCTTTTTTCAGGTCACAACTTGGCGAAGATTGCGTCGTGAATTAGACCTGGATCTGTATAGAATTCAACTAACCCAAGAACTGAAGATAAACGGCCATAAAAAACGAGGTGTGTTTGCTGAATGGGCTCTGGGGAAGTTAGTAACTGACCCTAATTTTCATCGAAAAATCATCAAAATTGTAGAATCTGGTATAGTCTATTCATTCCCAAGTGGAACGGCAATGAAATTAAGAGCACTACGATGAAAAAGGTATTACTGGCGACCCTAAAACAACGTAATTTCGAATAAGAGTATATTATTGATTCAATGTGTGAAACACGTGGTCATATTCTCCTATGTTTGCGTCCATACTATTGTGTGTTCAATCCAAATGAAATGGTTTGGGCCACAATGAAAGAAAGCTTGCGAAAATATAATCATCAACTTTGAATGCTGTGTTGCTAGACAATATGAGGCAAGTGGTAAATGAAGTAGGTGGAAGAACTGTGTGGCCCACGTTATACAAGAAGAGAACAAATAGTATGTGTAAAGTTTCCTAAATCCGTTCGTTATTCAATCCGATGATGATTCCACCCTATCCGAATATAGCGAAGCAAAATTTTGATTTTTATAGCAATTGTGTTAGCCTCTATTATTTTGTGAATATATGTTTGACAAGAAGTCGGTGTGATTATTTGTGTTTTCATTGTATTTAAGAGTTTTGGACTCGGAAATCAACTACCTCAGATTTCTAAGTTTCTTCTAATGGACTCATTTACCAATTTTTTTTATTTCATTATTAGAAAGTGCAATAGTATATCTGCAAAAAAATCTGATTTTTCACTCTTTATCTTCCCCTTCAAATTAATTGTTAAATGTGGTGTTTACCGAAAAAGGGCATGGTCAAATTCGACGTCACATCAGCTGCCGTTGCTGGCAGATAAGCGAAATACATACTTTAACTAAAGCCGTAGAGAGCAAGTTGTATTTTTTACTAGTGTATCAACTCCGTGAATATGTATCACGTGGTGTTTTCAAACCAGTCAGCAAATGAAACAAAATCCGACGATGGCTGCGATTCATAGTCTCCAACTAGTGGCTCGGTTGCCACCGCTCGAAGCTCATTGCTTGGTGTGACGTGAAAATGTACCGCGGGCTATATCACATTTTCTATTGCTCTTGCTCAGTTGGTAATTGACATAAAAACCGGAATATTTTGTGGGATACTTGGGAGATGATAAACTTCAATAATATATAATTTTCAATTAGAAACTGAATAAGCCTGAATGAGCCCATTACCCATGGTGGAAAAATTCAGTTGAGATAACTTTTTCATGTGGTGATCAATTGCTATGATTGTAAAAATCAGTAACTGAAAAATTACCACTGAAAAATAATATGCCGACGCCTATGTCGAGGCGAGAATTCGTTTTCTGTGCTCTTCCAATTGGTATTGGAAATACTATACGATACAATCCATATGAGATCCAAAAGCGTCCAATACTTCCCAAAATTGTCACTTTTTGGTGTATATTTTGAGCTGGCTGCATCATCAGGCCATATTTCTTCGATAACGGCGTTGGCCAGGCTATCACTGTTAACGGCGAGAACTATAGGTCGATGATTACCAACTTACTTTGACCTGAATGATCTATACACCGACATGTGGTTTCAACAGGTCGGTGCTACGTGCCATACAACTCATGCCATATTGGATATTCTACACGAGTGATTTGAGGGTATGGTAATCTCGACTTGAGGTGACGAGATCGTGCGATTTAACCCCGTTAGATTTTTCCTCTGGGATATTCTGAGGTCACAGGTGTATGCGAATAAGCCACAAACCACAGCGATTCTCAAAGACAGCGTAATTAATGCCATCGGTCAAATTCAGCCTGATTTATTCACCAGATTCATAGAGAGTTAGAATATTCCACACATAATGGTATCAGTAAGTCTTTTTAATGAATGAAAAATTTCGACGATATTTCACACACAGTTGCTTTTATTTAAATTTGAAGACGGAAAGCACTCAATGAAAGACCCCATATGAGACTAACAGTCTGTAGATTGACTTACAACTGAAATGAACTTGGTTTGTAATTTTTCAATGACTGTAATTCAGCTCGGAGAAAATATACTTAGATAATTAATGGAGGCTGATGCTATTCTCCATCATTTGAGTGAATTGTAACTGTAAAGTTACAAAAGTTCTCTATATTGTTTTCATTCATTTCAGTTGAGAATACAAAATGATAATATACAGGGTGTAACTGAATAAGTGTAAAACATTTAAGGAGGTCAGTCCTCATCGAAAAAAAAGATTGGATCTTTCATATGAAGAAACTCTATTGGAGCATCCCTTGTTAAGATACAACCCCTCAAAGGTTGTACATAAAATTTTTATAACAAGCATTGGAAAAGTTACAATATTGAAATTAACCTGACGTTTTGTACTACCAAAAAGATACTTAGCTAGTAATTTATTTGGTTTACTCATTGGTTGTGAGGGGTGTAAAACGCAACCCCTATAATTTATTTCCAATGTAATTTTTCGTCTTATTATTTGTTTATCATTCAAAAATTCATTTCCGATAGCCTGTTTTATTCTAAACAAAAAATGTCTTTTGGGTTTTTTGCCCAAAATAAACCAGTTCGCAGCAATCAATTTTACGAACAACTACAGAGATATATTGTCATATATGTGAACTGGATTTATTGTTATTTTGTAGTTAGTACTCACATAAAACGATTGAAGGGTAATAAACAAAACTAATTTACTGATAACAAAACACACAACATGGAGAAATCATAGTGAATGTTCAATATGTCCACCTTCAGATATTACGCATGCGTCTAGACGTCGGCGCATTGAGCCACGTATTCACTCAAATATTCCTGGAGTCTCTTTGATGATGCGGTTTCTTGAGTCCTCTACATCGCGAACAGGAGTACGATAAAGCAAATGTTGTAAATGGCCCCAAATAGAGAAATCGAGAGGATTGAGATACAGGGATCGAGTGGGCCAGTTCTGTGGTCCTCCTCGACCTATCCACTGATTTGCATATGTTTCAGTTGAATGCTGACGTGTTACTTGACTACAATGGGCGGGAGTCCCATCATGCATAAAAAACATATCTGACGCCCAAATGAACTTCCTTCAGAAATACTGGATGTGATTCTCTTAAAAATTGAACATATGCCTCACCATTTAATCGAGGAGGTAGAAAATGAGGCCCAATTTAATCATCCTTAATAACTCCGAGCCACACGTTGAGAAAAAACTGTTCTTGATGGTTAGTTTCAACAAGAGCATGAGGGTTTTCATCAGCCCATATGTCGTAATTATGAAAATTAATAATCTTGTCCCGAGAAAAACTACATTCGTCTGTGAATTCTATCGTTTTCGCGGAAAGTCACAATTTCTTCTAATCATTCAATTGCAAAAGTCAAGACGGTTCGGAAAGTCTCGCGGTAACAGTGCCTGTATTCGTTGCAGATGCTAAGGGTATAAGAGTTGTTCCTTCAAAATTCGAAATACCGTCATGTGATGAACATTTAGCTTGAAAGCAGTTTTTCTAGTACTGGTAGTAGGTTGTTCTTCAATTAAATTAAGTACTGTTTCCCCAAGCAGTGGTGTTCGTACTTTTTATGGCGACTACAATCCTGCGTTATTTTGTCGAATGGACCATATTCTCGTGACCGTTGATGAAGTCGAGCAAATATTCTATGTGGAGGATGCTGCCGTTGGGGATACATTTCAGCATATCTTCCAGAAGCTTCTAACCCATTCCCCTGCGGCAAAGCGTAAACGTAATGCATATCAGTCATTTCCTTATTTGTGTATGCCATTTTGATAACAAGTGAATTATTGAAGTAACAAATTAATAACAGAGCAACAACACACAATTAGTATTAATTCAATTTCGAAAATTCGCTAACTGACAGCGTCATACCAATTTGATTGTCATTATCGCTAATAGCGGACCTACTAGATAGATTACTTTTTATATTTTCGTATATTTTTACTGCGAACTGGTTTATTTTGGGCAAAAAACCCAAGAGATATTTTTTATTTAGAATCAAACAATCTATCAGAAATAAATTTTTAAAAGGTAAACAAATAACAAGACGAAAAGTTACATTGGAAATACATTTTAGGGGCTGCGTTTTCCACGTCTTACAACCATGGGGTAAACCAAATAAATTTTTGGCTAAGTGTCTTTTTGGTAATACAAAACGTCAGGATAATTTTAAAATTGTAACTTCTTTAGTGCTTGTGAAAAATGTTGTACAAATTTTATGTACCCCTTCAAATGGAATTTCTTTATATAAAAGATCCTATCGTTTTTTCGATGAGAAATCACCTCCTTAGATGGTTTACACTTATTTAGTTACATCCTGAATATTTGAATATCATAGAGTTGATTCCGAGAAATTTTTAAGCGATTTCATAACCAATGAAATATAACTGTTGAAGCACCGGAATTATTTTTGAAAACTTTCTTCTATTTTTCTAATGAGTATAATATAATATAACGAAATTTATTTTCAGGTTATCTCAGGCAAAAATGGGCGAGGCTATCTGTGACTTCGAAAGACACTGGTTCAGAATGGTTCAAACCGTGGAAAGTTAAAGAATGGCAAAAATTGTCCTAAACGTCCAAAACCATGGATTTTGTCAATATTTTATTTGTCAAGATGTAATAAACGTGGGCAAAATAGTAACATATACTTATGTTGTTTCTCCTAATGATATCGATTCGTAAAATATGGTTATTATAAATCAGAAACTACTCACGTGACATTATTAAATTGTATTTCTTGATCAGGACCGAAAATATTTTGTATACCAAAAGTAGTTTCTATCTGAAGTTTCTGTGAAAAATCATTGCTAGTAATGAATGTGGCATAAAATTGCAAGTAGGGCTTTCAATACTAATATTGCTGCTAAATTAAATTTGAAAAACAACTGGAATTGAATGAAAATAAATGAAGAAAATATGTTTATCCGTTAAATAGATACGTGCTGGTTGAGGATTTTTTAAATAATTTCTAGACTGGGACGGTAGCCTGATGGATTGACATGGGTAGTTTGCTTTACTCACTCAATCCATTGCTGTGTGAACCGGTGGTTCGAACCACAAGGTCAAATGATCGATTTTCACTTCTCATCGTTTAACCCGTGTTAGGAATCACACGTTTGAAGGTGAAACCTCGTTAGTTCTCAGATGGCACAAGTTTCGATTTTTGAGAGTTGTCGTTCGTGGAAAGGCGACAGGTCGTTAACGGGAAATCAGATTCTTAACTTATAATTGAAGTATGTTCATTGTAGAATCAGAAATTCAGCCGCCATCTAGACTAAGAGAGGAATCATTAAGATTAAACTAGAATGTGCTATTGAGCTCTGTAATGCAAAAGAAGGTCTCGGAAAGGAACTAGGCATTATCGAAAATGACCTTCAACAGAATGGTTACCCCAAAGTGATGGTGGAAAAGACTTCAGCTAGAAGACAGCAAGAGCTCCACAAGGAAGAGAAACCACCACGACCAGTACTTGTACTTCCCTACAGCAGAAGATTGTTGGAAAGAATAAGAAGGAAGGAACAATGCCATCAAACGCGGACTGCGAGTCCAAGAATTGCAGTTACCGAATACACTGCGAGTGCGGAGAATCATACACAGGTGAAACTGAGAGGTCATTGAAAGTGCTCAAGCTGAAATCATCCACGAGGAAGTACAATGGTTTCGGAGAAAATTCAAAGAAGACGCATATAAATTGTCCAACAATGCATTCAGCCAAGCTAGCGTAGAGATACATATCATATGGAAACCTCTAATCAAGCGGGACACGACCAACTCCCGCGAAACAGTCAGTTTCCGCTAAAACTGATGAAGCGGTGAGACAGAAGAGGGGATAGGTGAAAGAACTCAAGTGACCTATAAATAGTCAGATCTCCGAAAAGTCCAGTTATCACCCAAAGCCGATTGTGGATATTAACAATCGAAATGTCGGGAAATAACTTTGTTTGGAATTTTTAATTTGTAATTTTCACTTCTTGGTAATAATTTTTTTTTATTTTCATTTCGTGTTGATATTTCAATTTTTCATTTTTTGGTTATTACTTACATTGTGGAATTGGCGCGGTGGTAGTGCGCCCGACTCACGATCAGAAGATCGTGGGTTCGATTCCTACCTCGACCAGATATTTTTCTCGAGAGAAT
>WOGP01006597.1:0-12275 GCA_015342065.1 Leptinotarsa undecemlineata | reverse complement strand
ACAAAGTTGAATGTAACAGGTGTCTTTCAAATATAGTTGATGTTATCTGTTTAAAAATCTGTTTAAAATCTGTTTCCGTTAATCAGCTGCCGCCCCCATACGAACGACAACTCTCAGAAGTTGAGAAACTTGTGCGAGCTAAGGACTAACGAGGTCTTACCTCGTAGGTAGGTAGGTACCCTATAGAGTAGGGAGGGTGAGTGTAGGCTCACTGAACTTAGACCACATGTGGCTCATTGTACATCCTCTCGAGGAGTTTTCTAGGTCATCGTCCATCCTGTCCTATCCGGGAAGGTGGAGAGGTCACTGGGAGATATCTCATTTATATCCGCAAGTGTAGGCCAAGACTCGCCGAACACACATTCTCTTATTGACGATAACTCCGGACACTCGCATAGGACATGCCTGACAGTTTCATCTTCCTCTTTACACATTCTGCATAGAGGTGTGTCCACTAGCCCCATTTTATGGAGGCGTTTTCTTAGTTGACAGTGGCCAGTCAGAAATCCTTTCTTGGTCATCGCCAGATATTTCTTCGGCGCCAGCTTCCCAGGGTAGCCTGCAAGGTGAGCCTGGCAAAATTGCATCCTTTGATTTTATCCCATTTCTTTATGGATTGAGCATGGGTGTGACGTTTGGCTAGTTCCGCAATTGTCGTAGTCATCAGGCTGTAGGTGTCGCTGGGTCCTAAAATTCTTAGTCCCGCCGCTTCCCTGGCTAAAGAGTCTGCAATGCGATTACCTTTACTCCTGTCGTTCATTAGGTATACTTCCGTATGGACACTAATAGATTAGATCGAATTTCCAAAAAGTTTAACTTAAAAGTAGCCTTCAAAACTTCTTGCACACTACAACAAATTTTAGGTAACGCTAAAGACAAGGTGGAAAATGAAAAGTCGAGGACATATAAGATAAGCTAAGACGACTGTTACAAAAAATTTCACGGTTAGAATAAGCGAGATATAAAAACTCTGTTCCAAGAACATGTAACAAATATCCGATTTTGGAGACCAGAAGAATCTAATGTCTCTCAACACGCTTTGAAAAATGACCATAGAATAAATGAAAACTCTGAAAATAAAGTGTGGCATGAGAACTATTGATAGTGACAAACAGTCCATTGTTTATCTTCATATGAGTCTCTCTGTTGAAATTAGCGAGAACTTTCACAAAAAAAAAGGGTATTGCAGTTCTCGTGATTGGAAGCAGATTTTATTCTGAGCATTCAATACACTTCATTTATTTTACGCCAGAAGTTTCATTTCAGTATTGAATGTTGATGTCGGGAGGGGTAAGTACCCCCTATGAATCCGTGATTGACTCTTCATAAATCAAAAAGTACCTATGTGCTTATAAAGTAAATAATATACTCAGATTTTCTCTAGCACTGGCTCTGGCAGCAAGAACTATCTGGGTGGCATATATTATTTTTTTACTACAGCCCAATATATTAATCAAAAATAGGCGGATACTACCTAACATCAAAATAGTTTTTACACAAATATTTAGTGGTAGGTAAGTATAATCTCACAAAATGCTGTCTAGTGGTAGGGGTATCAGAAGCAAAGTTGGACATTGATTTCAACAAAGACTGCAAGAAGGGATTATACCTCAGCTTGTTGGAATCTATTGTCTCGGGGCCCCTGGAAAATGATCAAGAAAAATTTTCCCCATTTTCTTGAATCTTCTTCAGAGACGATGAGGCACTTGATAATTTTTGGAAGATTTCTCTTATAAGACTGGAATTCACCTTCACTTTTCACATAGACTTTGAAGAAGGAGGATCTTGTCAGCAAAAGAGAAGATGCTGAAGGCTACTGCAAGCAGAAGTGCTTTCTCCAAGGAATACCTTAACATGGAGACATATGCATCCTCTGTAGCAGCGAGATGTGTCTCTTTTCATTGTTATCATATAGGAGAAACTGTTCCTGCTGAACTATGACGGTCGTCTTAATCCATATAATTTTTGGTGGGCACGAAAATCAACGCTGTTCGCTAAAAGTTGAAATATTGGATCATGGTGTGCACTTAAAATGGTGAAAAAATTAATTATAATCTATGAAGTTGGTTGTTTGTGTGACATCGAGAGTTGGGCTATCGTCTGATGGCGAAGCATCACAGAGGATTGATGTCTTTCCTCACTCCATTTTCATCCAAATCTAAGAGGAAAAATAAAATTCATATGTCATTAGCTCTTCTACTCAAAGAACAGCCCCTCCATCGATTTTGATGCTACAGCTCATTGTGGAAATATTCTTTTTTTCAATTTTTCCCAACTGACTAATGTAGGTATCAAAACCCCATTTACTCGCACTTACCTGACACCCTCTACAAACTGCATAACCTAATCAAGAACCCATCTAAGTCTCCCAACGACATGCCCCAACAACCAACGAACTAAAACCCACCAATCTCACGCCCTCTACACAACCCTGATCAACTAACCCATGTAAATCTCCCAACCTCTATAAAACGATTTCCATACAACTTCCACCATACTATTGATCACACTCAACTCCAAAAAATTAATGGTAGTTTGTGAATTGATTGCTTCGATTGATTGAACCCAGAATTTCAAAATATTTTGTTCTGGTACCAGAATGAGAATTAAACCTTTATGCATGGAAGTCGTTTCACAAGGAATAGTAATATCTTCTAACTTATTCATTTTTTCAATTAGATTATTTTCAATTGTCCCACATTTTATTATGAAACTCTTTCAACACTTCCTTAGTAATCTGAAAATGCTCTATTCTCGAACCTTTAGTGTATACCAGCCTGCCTCGACAGGAATGTTCGGAACATTCTCGTTCTAATCGTGTCTACTAGGTGCCCAGTGACAAAAGATTAAGACACCATAACAGGAAAAGTATTGTTGTGCGTTGGTTGCTGTTGTGTGTTATTTGTGTATGTTTTGAGTCACGTGTTATTTGTAGTGCGTGAGTTTTTTAGTTTTACTTATCCAATACCCACTGACATACCAGTACAATATTCAATCACAAGTTGAAATTTGTGATAAAACTGCTGAAAATATGAGAGGTTGGACTCAGAATGACTTGGGACTTTTTCATTGTAAGTTTTCTTCTCTCAAAATGTTTCTAACAAGTTGGGACTTTTTCATTGTAAGTTTCCTCCTCTCAAAATTTTTCTACAACTACGGAACTTTACCTTCACTATTTACAATTTCAATTCAGTGCCGAAGTTAGGACACTAGGTGCCCATTTGGGCATGGACGCTGTGGTTAAAACATTCAAAAGACTATTTAAAATATTTATAAATTAAGTTAATATTTAGGTTGGTAATGCAACATCTTTACATTATTACACTGTTGCTAAGATTGGTTTGTAGACATAGTTGCCAAGTATAATAAAAATGATATAACGTTTTTTAGTGAAGAGATTTTGTAGACAAGAACAGTCAGTTTTTCATTATTAAAAATTATCACTGTAATTTCATCTGTAGAAAATCAAATTAAAAGTGTTGTAGTATTTTTCACAAAGTGTATCATTACTACCACAAGCTTCCAACATAGACGTATCGCCATTGAAGACAGTATTCCACATATATTTCATAGCATTAAATATCAGTTTGACTAGCTGTATCAAAAAAAAAAACTGTAAAGGTTTGTCTGTTATAGGTTATTAAACAATTTTTTTGAGAAATGTTGGTCGAGAACTTTTCACCCAGATGAAAGTTGTGTGTTTACTCTATGGAAATTCAAAACACTATGTTTGTTCGAAATATATTTGACAGGCGAAGAATGATTATGTTGGAAGATGGAACTGGAATCTCTAACATAAAATCAAACACAAATACTTCTCCACGTACCAGAACTATAACGCTTACCTTGAGGCATATTTCACTAACTATATTGGTATTATCTGACATTCTAATGAACAGTGATGCCAAACTTATTGGCGTTGAGAAAAGCGTCATAGTATTTGCGTTTTAATGATAATGCTGAAAACCCTGCCAATGATGCTTCAACTATTACAAATGAGTAGAATTTCTCAAAAGGGCTAGTATAATAATTTCAATATACAATGGATTCTTTTAATGAGCTAATCAAAACTTCAAACACCATACGTGTTTGAAGTAAATACAAAGATCATTCTAGTAACTTTCCTTAACTTGAAATATTAAATTGTCACTAGATGAGCAAATCCGTTGCTAGGTAGATGTCTTCTTGGATTTTTTTGCAGTCATAGTTATACCTCTCAGAGATCTCATTGCCATTGCTTTATTGAAGTGCCTTTGTGGTTTAACATCTTCTGAATAATCCCCAGTATCAAAAGAAGAAAGTATCACTAATAGAACGCCTAGTACCTAGAAAATTGAAATATCACCAAACGATTATTTCAGTACTTGGTTACTAACCAAACAGGCTATAATGACCACTGTATAAATATGTACGGTAGCAGCGGGCATAGTCTCCATCTCTTTGAGAGCCAACTGAGCTGGCTCAAAGCCTGGATTGAGTTCTAGTGTGTGCCTTAAATGTATAGTGGCTTCTTGATAATGCCCATAAGCTTTAAATATTTCTCCCAAAGTGAAATACTGTTGCCAAGCACCTTCAGGATTATGCAAAAAAAAATGTAGGATTACCTGATGACCTACACTTTGGTCAGATGAAATGTTTCTCTTCGCTTGAGCATTATGCAAGTGATGAATGTACTTTGAAAAGAGTTGTGAAACTGAAGGTCAAAATCAAAATAAATAATATTGTAATTACAATTGTGACACTAAAATGGTAGATTATTTCCCAAGAATTAGAAAGAACAAAATTGGGGTGGGTGGAGCGTGGCAGAAAGAAACTTGTAGTACCAATCATTTCGTCTACTACTGCAAGAGCAAAGATTTTTTTGTCTACTACTTGGGAGCTGCCTAACTTGTCCATTCCTCCCAAGTCTCTGGAAAACACTACAGCCTCGTGGGCTTATTGCATTTTCTCTATTTTTTTTTTTTCATGATACCAATTCCAACAATATTGTGCCTTGTACTAGTTTGCACAGATCATTTGCTGGATATGAATCATATTCTTCTGGACATTATTTGGGGTTTCCATTAATTGTTTGTATCCTGTGATCCAGTGCCTCACACTAGCATAAAATATGATGAGTTGTCTCTCCCTGTTCATTGTTAAGGTCTCCGTTGTATAGCCCTATTTTGTTTAGGAGTCCTCTTAATGGACAGTGTCCAGTGAGTGGTCCTGTGATTATTCTGAGCCGATCACTGCTTTGTTCAAGCAGTTCTTCAGTTAGTTTCACGGACGATTCCTTCATAAAGGTTATACCGTATGTGTTCCTGAGTATATTTCCCAGAACACTCTCTATGTTTCTTATAGACCCATTTTCTGATTTGATTCCATACAAAGATTTGGTATCCCCACAGCAAGTTACATATATGGAGATGATGATCCGGGTTAGCTTTTTCTGAGATGATTGCGTGTCCTGGCATCCAGTATATAGTCAGTTCCTCACAGCAGTCCTAGACCAACCTGGATATCACTTTTGGGTTCTTCAGTGCCCCTAGTACTACTGCCTTTCTGCCATTCATTTTGTTGAGGAATCAAATCATTGTTTCTTGTGCATTGCTAGACTGCATACAGTTCAACCTGGAAGACTGATGTGTATGTACTGTCCGAGAGGGTAACTGAAATGAAAATTTCTTCCCGCACAGTGAATTCCGGTTCCATGTTCGATTTTCAACCCGTCTGGGTGTCCATTATGGTCCAAAAGACTTGTCCATTACAGGGTTTTATAACAGTGGAGACATAATCTTCCTGAGAAAACCCCCTTACTACCCGTGTCACAACTATCTCTCCCATGATGATTATGTGTATCAATCCTCCTCTAAGCATTCAATCTATCCACCTACAGCTTGTGTCATCGATCCATCTTCTCTTCGACACTTGGCTGATTGATTCTAGAGATGTTTTATCAAATTCGCCCCCTATATTGAAGAAAGCAGCTAAGAACTTGATCCTGTAAGCATATTCTGCTTTCTACATAACACGACATAAAGCCGTTTCCGTCGACATACCTGATTACTATGCATATTAGTCTCGATGCAAAGGTCAGGTAGCCAGTGATATGACCCAAATATGTCTGCCAAGTAGTTTTACCAATGTATTTAATAATGTTAACATCATAAGACTAATTGGTCTCAAAGCCTTCGCCGAGTCCAATCCGATTACTGGGTAAATGCCATCTGGTCCTGGCGACTTGTAATGAGTTTATGCCCCTTTAAATTTTTTCTGAATCTTCTACTTTTGTACCACCAGCCAATCCTCCCTGGACGCTCTATTAGAAGGCTTCAGTTCTCAATTGATCCAGTACTTCGGCGTTAGATTTGTAATTTCTGACCCGAGAAAGTTCACCAAGAGAAGCTCTCTTCTCCTGTTTTTGAATACTACCTGGTATTTCTTTCATAAATTTTTATTGAGATCCAAGATCCCTTAGAGAGTATCTTATATAGTTTGGCACATACTTGGGGCTATTAGACCATGGCTTTCTCCATGAATCTATCTTAGATTTCCTTAGAGCCTTGTTGTATTTAATTAGAGACCTTTTGTACTGATCCCAGATACCTGATTTCCTTGCCCTCTCTAGTCTCATCTATGCCAAATCTTCATTATACCAGGAAACATTCCTGTTAGATGTCTAGTTGACAGAAGACCAATGTTCATTGTGTGAACAGATAACAGCTCCCAGTAAATGGTCTGCTACTTAGTCTAAGTCTGTAAAATCTTTTATTTTAAAACCCATGCAGTCTAAACAAGTTTTCAGCTCTGCATTCCAGTTTTTTCGGAGGTTTTGATGAGATATGAACGAGATATGACTCTCCAATTTCAAAGTTTCTATGTTGATAATATGAACAACTTTCCACTTTTCAACATGGTTACTTATAAAAGTAGTACCTAGTGTCAAGTGTATCTATCACTTCCTTATCCCTCGTGTTAACGAACATAGATTTATTGCCTAAGTTCAAATGTCTTAATTTATTGGAATAATAAACTGTGGTAAATGCTCACCTCTTTCATTGATGTCAGTGCTCCCCCAGGTCAGGTGGCCATCACAGCCAATTTTAATTGTGATCTAAGTACTTGGCAGGTTTGTCCACGTCTTTGGTTGATGGTGGTTCCTTACTATTTTAAGAAAGGAACGCTCATCCAAGAACAATTTCCTCAGGTCTTCCCTCACTAGCCGTATTAAGTTTGACAGTCATCAATTTCTTGGTACGAAATTTACTCAACGGCAATATATTTATTCCTTTTCGGATAATTATGCACCTTCTTGAGGTCTCTTAGGTTTTGTTTTGAATTAACTTTCCTGGATCTCTCCCAATTCCACGATCTTTCCTTTGTAGCCAGGGTTCTTGTATGAAAGTGATATCAAACTTTTCCATAACCTTTGTAAAGAATACTGAAGCCCCCTTACTGTGTTGTAGGTTGGCTTGAACTACTCTCAATGCAAGTCAGAGGAATTGCTCAAAAAATCCTCACGTTTTTGGTTGTGGTCCATTGAGTTCCCAAGAGTGTGGGGTTGATCACATCCATGAAGCTTCCTGCATGTATAGATGGCGAAACACTTTGAGAGGTTACCTGGTATTTCAGAGGCTCCGTTGGTGATATCTGATAGGGCCTAAGGACCAGTTATCCAGGTCGCATAACACCCACTGGATTGAGCCCCGTTTTAAGTTGCTCTTACAACAGGCAAGGGTCACCGCTGACTTATTCTAGCCACCAGTGCCGCAGGGGGTGGTACTCTTCTTTGTCTGATTTTTTCCCCTTGATCCTTCTGATTTGTTAGGTCCAACCTGTAGCTGAGCTACCGCTGGCATGGTTCTCGTGATCATAATAGTACACAAGTCCCACAACTACGACAAAGTAAATGCAGTCGTTAGGGCTAAGTAGTACCTTGAATAACGACTGAATGGGGAGCTCCATGTTGACTTGTACTTATACCAGAAAGGATGGAGCGTTTATGAGAATGGTTACCCCTGATTGATCTGTTTTTGAGTAATGCCACATCAACTCCTTTCACCCTCACATTCAATTACCATGGAAAAAATCTAAGGAAACATACTGGTCAACAGAAAGACTGTTAGAAAACTAGGTCATCCAGCCGCCAGTGGTATGTACAGTCTACTTGCCTGACATACATAACTTTGGAAACCTGTTTAAACATAACATCATCAAGACCTTTTACAACTATACCATATTATCAGATCGGCCATGGACACAGAAGAGAGTCTGTCATTCACGGCATGTACAGGATTTTCACCAGAATACAAGAGAACAAGCAATTGCAGAACATGTCCTAGCAGAAACAGACCACGTACATAAAATATAATTAAACTGCTGTTCTGTCTGATACAAAGCATTACCACACACAACTTCATAAGGACACCACTGAGATCTATCAGCATCTCAATAATTTCAACAGAAAAGAAGGTATTCAAATTATCAAAAGGGTAGCCAAAAATTTACTAAAATACAACTTCAATCAACACCTTACTAGCAGCACACCTATCAACAATATGGACCAATCAGAAACACCTAGCACGAGTGTGGACCAATCAGTCAAGAGTGAACATTCTCATGGTCACCATATCCCCACCAATCCCTACTAATATAAATATGAGTGAATCCAGAGCTGATAATGGGAGATACAACTTTGTCCTCACAGAAAACACATACATTACTGAAGATGTACTGCAGTAGTATTGGAAACATTTGGTAAAAGTTCTTTTAGACCACAATCTACCAGCCCCGTGAAATAAAAGCTTCTCTAATAAATCAAATGTTCAGTAACTGTAAAAGTTTTTTTTTTGTTTAACTGCATCGTGCTAATTACAAATGATTCTTCTCACCTTTTTCTGGAGATTGCACTTCAAGAGACCGCCTTGTTAAGTAAATGGCATCGTCCAAGTATTGCAAAGAGAATAGCACCCTAGCAAGATTAAGAAGTACTTCAGCATTATGTGGTGAAGCTGCAAGAGCTCTACGAAAACATTCAATTGCTTTTTCTGCATCACCTTTTATCCGCCAAAAATTCCCTATTTGATTATATAACTGAATTGATTTTGGTTTCTGTAAATGATTGGATACATTCAATGTGTATGTATTCAATGACTTCGATTCTTACTTCTTTTTTGGCCTTCTTCAATCTTTTCTCCAATGAATCAATATCAAACTCTTCCACTTCAATCTTATTCTTTCCATAACCTTTTGTGAAATACAAAATTGCTTGTGGTTCAGGAACAATCGGGTGTCTCTTTCGATTCAATACTCCTACCAAGTTGTCAAAATAAGTAAAATTAACGGGTTTTCCGCAGTCCAAAGTTTCTTCATTTAATTGAGTCTTAAAATTTTCCACTGCATAGTTTGGATGATTACTCATATTTCTGAAAAAGTATGAAGCATACATATGAATTTACATTTTGAGTCAGTTTCATTTCCAGGGCAGTACTCACTGTTTTTCATTTTCACAATTGGAACAGTAGTATTGCACAGCTTGTTTCACCCAAGACTGGCCAAAATGTTCTGTAGAAGTGATAATGTCAAAAAGGGGATCATTTTCAACAGTATCTTGCTTTGGCATATCACTTGAATAGGAAATCACAGGGTTAAGAGGACTTGCCTCTATTATCTTAGTTTTGTCAGCATTCAGTTTCCACAATGTTGATGTTTTTGAATTAATCAAGATCACCTCAAAACACAATATATAAAAAAATATAGTTAAATTCTGATAATCTGGATACATGACGAATTTTAGTTTCGTGAATGGTATATCATTTTCTATTTGGGATTTCAAACTTGAATGAAGATTCTGAATATTCAACTGTCCTCTGTTACAGGTAGTACAATCATATTTCAATTTGTTTCCTGAAAATTTATTTTGAAATTACAGGAAGCAAAACAAAAATGTGTCAAGCGTTCATGAATGGTAAAAGATGTGTTCATTTAACACAAATTTGAGCGCGCATATCGCTCGGCGTGCGTTCGATTATACAAATCTTTTGTTTCAGTTACATCTGATTTATGTTGAAAAATGTGATCGGTTAGCTCTAAGATCAATTTTCAAGTGTCTCAAAAATAGTTGGGTGAGTTTTAGATATTTTTTGAAAATTATTATTGTTTGGTGCGAAATTTTTGACTTTTTTTTGTTATCACATAGTATCTCCAAAGGATAATTTCTATTTACATGATAATGCCATAATTAATGCCTTCTTCAACGCTAGTTATTCTTAAATAGTTGTAAAAAAGGTCTCCATTAAAAAAAAAATTGTAAATCACACTTCTGTTGTATAAAATATTCACCGATCATAGGCGTATTACTTTATGATTCAAATACAGTATTTCTGGCGTTGAAACGATGACGTCATATGAACTATGATTTGAAACGGATTCATGCCATTAAGCGCTCACATGGATTACGCTCACGACCGCAGATTTTCCACTTCCACGTACTAGCGAGCGTTACTGTCGTAAACTCAAGTGGAATGGATTATGAAACGTTTTGGGCGATCATGTAAACATACAAATGGAAAGGTTGAAAAAATGAAGTAGAAATTTTATTTAGGTTACGTAAACCTTAATAATAAGATTCAATAATTGCAAGCTAACTTTATTTATATTAAAAAGAAGTATAAATTATTAAACAAATTGAGTTTGAATGTAATCAAAATATCTTATGCGGCAATTGAAGATTTATAGATGCGTCGCAATAGTGAGAAATTATGAGTAACAGATAACATTTATGTTTGTGCCAGCCCCGCTAGAGACCGAATCAGGTTTTTAGAGTTCGGCAGAGCCGTACTCTTATCATCTGACCTGAAAGATCACTCATTATACAAACTAATCGGCTTCGTTAAGAAGCTGGGTTTATTTGGTCGAGTTTGAATAGGTATGAGCCAGAAGTTACGGTGCATGCAAGTTACGGTGGAGGGACTCACTTTGGATCTAACCTAACCTAAAATTGATGTCATATTTCAAAAATTAAAATTTTGTCAACATCCACTTCGACACACCTTTTCAGATGGGTCGTTGTCGTGAACGAGAGTAATGACGTCATGAGTAACGTTTTCGAAGCGACCACAACTACCGCGGTCATTATGTGAAACGGTTGTAGTAGCATTTTGATCATTGTTAGCGATTAGTGGAACGCTCGGATGCTGATTCAAAACTAGCCTGAGGTAGATTTTGAAACGGAATTTGACGTAACGTTACGTCAATTGTCAGTTTCTGCTTCATTTTGATCGTTACAGTTTATAAAGTGCTGAAAACTTTTTATCAAATACGTTCTAAGGATGTTCAAAATGAAGCTGGGGAATTATTGTATTCACAAATCTGATTCTAATTGAGATTAGAACAAAATTGAAGTTTGTTTTTATAAATAAATTTGACATCTGACACAAATTGCATCATTTTATTCTGGCTTCACTGAAATTAAACGCAACAAATTAAATTATACTTCGTTTTTGATATAGTAAATGTTACCTTGCAATCATTGAAACTCACTGTTGAAGCTTACCTAGCCTCCCTAAAACTTTTACTTTATTTTTTCAACCTAGCCATTTGTAATATTTACGTGAATGCCAAAACGCTCCATAATCCATTCCACTTCTCAACAGTTACGCTCGCAAGCAAAGTGCAAAGGGAAAAATTGCGAACGTGAACGCGATCGTTGTGAACGCTTGGGGGAACGTACACTAAGAGCCGAGCATATGTAAATATATTTTATTGCGTTGACACGAGGTGCAACGTACATAAAAATTGTGGACATATGTGTGTATGTCCATAATCGTTGCATCGTACATAAATAAGTACATAAGAAGTGTTTACTTCTGTAACGGTGGTCGATTCGAGTGAGTAAACAAAGCACCCACGTCGAACCGCCCGGCTAATGAATATTAAGATAAAATCGCTTTAAACAAAAACTACTTAACTGGTGATCTACGACAAAAAATATAACAAAAATACAAGCCCAGCAAAACCAAAAATTATACGAACTTCTACAGGTCAGAAAGTGGGTGACGGAAAGACGTTTATTTTATTAACTGGGTCAGTAGAAGTGAAAAAACCATCTTTTTATTGTTATTCAGTCTGAATCGTATAATGTTAGAGATTCTCTATAGTCTATTTCAAAAGAGTGTAGAGTAATAAATCATGAAGTTGTAATAAGTGGGATATATTATTTGTCCGTTGAATTTTAGATACGAAAACACATGTGCTTTTGTATAAAAAGGGAACCTTATCAGCTTTCAGAAATA
>WOGP01006595.1:0-12276 GCA_015342065.1 Leptinotarsa undecemlineata | reverse complement strand
GCGTCGAGTGCAAAAATATTAGTTTGGTGTTTGGGTAATTGATCAAAGAAGTTATTCAACTTTCACACCAAAGGTTCCAATCCCATAGTTATTCTATTTGTTCAGCACAAAGAATTGAATGTAAATATCTTGCCAGTAATAATACAATCAAGCGTTAGCGATCATTATCCAATAGTACTCCAGATAAAATCTTAAGAAACGAAATCAAATATAAACAATGATAGAGAACATAATATTAAATATTATTTGAATAAGAATACATTTTTTAACCTAGTCTCAGCTGAAACGTGGAAAGACATATATAAAAAGGAAGACGTAGGTAGAAGACCTCGGAATTCAATTTATTAATTAACTGAAAGCTATTATCGAAATGAGCACAGAAAAAATGCGAATCAAAAGAATTCAAATCAAAAGGAAAGAATAAATAACTAGTGGTCTAATAAATTCCATAAATACAAAAACCAAGTTACATGAACTAGTGCGCATTGACCCATTCAACGACGGTTTGAGAAATCAATATAAACGATACCGCAATAAACTTAATGAGATGATTAGAAAAACCAAAGAAAAATTTTACATAAATAAAATCAACAAACTAAAGAATAACTCAAAAAAACTTTGGAAAGCTGTAAAAATGATAGATAAACCAACAAACCTAAAGAAAAAAAATTAAAACTAATGATGGAATACATCTAACCAATGTTGAATATTTTTTATCACATAACTCAAGCATTGGAAGAAAGATGGCCGTGTCCATCAGCCAGCAGGAAACCAAAATTGTTGAAAAAACAATATCTTATTCATTTTTCTTTGAAAACACCAATGAACATGAAGTTAAAAATGTAATTATTAATCTGAATAAAGGTAAATCAACAGGCTAACTAAACCAATTACTCATATTATCAATAGAGCCATGAACACCGGTAGCTTTCCGGAAGCCTTTAAAACTTCGATATCTAATCAAACCAATATAAATCCTGAAATAAAAATGGGGTAATTAATTTTCGTCCTATATCATTAATCAGCCAAATAGCTAAAATATTTGAGAAAATATTGAAAGTAAGAATAGACAAATATATGAAAAAATATAAAATATCCCTGACAATCAATATGGATTTCGAGAACCCAGATCAACACAAGACGCAATGATTCACCTAATGAGAGAAATTTAAGATTCTATGGATAATGGTTAACCATGTCTTTGTGTCTTTGTTGAACTGGCCAAAGCTTTTGATACGGTTTCACATAAGAAATTGATAAAGGTAATGGAAAACATCGGTTTCAGAGGGATATTGCTGAAATTATTTGAAAGCTATCTCTCTGATAAGAACCAGTGCGATAAAATAAATGAAACATTTGGTTCTTACTATACCATAGAATATGGAGTCCCCCAAGGAACGGTATTGGGGCCTCTCCTATTTAATATCTACTTGAATTATTTATTTAGGGTCAATTCAGAAGGTACCATTATTGATTTAGTTGACGACACAGCCGTACTATATCGCGCTGATACTTGGAAAGAATTGAAGGACAAGGTTGAGGGAGATTTCATAAAAAATTTCAGTTGATTTAAGCGCAGGTTGCTGACAATCAATACAAAAAAACTCACTTTGTATCTTTCACTTATTTCAGCAACAACTTGTCAAATTATACTTCGGTGGAAATCCATAATGACAGTGACACAATTACTATAAATATGAAAGTACATATATCTTGGCATAATAATAGATAAAAATGTAAGATGGAATAAGCACGCAGAATATGTTGCGAATAAAATAAGGTTTCTACTGAACAAATTTAACCTTACATTTCAGTCTAGTACAGTCCCATATCAACTATGGAATAATTGTGTGGGGAGGTATTACTGATAATCACCTCAGGGTTATCAATGTCACTCAAAAATTAATCATTAAAATTATTTTCAGTATCCGTCTGAAACACTTTTCACAGAATCTAAATTTTTTACATGTAGACATCTATATTTTCTAGGTTTTGCTATGTATCATATAAGATATGACATGAAATTATTGTCTATGGATCACTTGCACAATACCAGGTAAAAAACCTCAAGGGTTCCTAAAGTAAGCTCATCTCGAAGTCAAAGATTTCTGACACACTTGTGCCCTATTGCCTATGCAGAAGTTCTATTTGAAATAAAGTCTATTACAAGTTACAGAGCAGAACAGACAGATTATCTTTATACTATGGTATTGACAATTAGATAAAGTATATATTATATCTTTATTTACCGGTTAGAACAGTGACGTATTCAAGAAAGCGTTTATGATGTCATGACTTATAACCAAGGATCCATAATGATGAATTCTTTAATGAATTCGGTAATTAACATTTGTAATCGGTTACTTATATTTTCCTTGTCCGCTTCAAATTGATTACACAATCACATGAAATTACACACAATTACACTCCCTTCTTTTAGCTAAAACGTTTTTGTAATTTGAAAAAAAAATCAAAATTGTGATCTGTAGCGACTAGCGTGGCAACCTGGTGACTGTGTTTATGTCCATAACCTCAAACCCAGTTCAAAGTAATCAAAGTTGTTTTTCAATAATCTGTGCTTTAATAGTAATAAAAAATAAAATGTCAGAAAATCAGGACTCAAGTCAAAAGAGATGGGATCATTTAAGAAAAGTCTTAGAACGTCCTGGACCGTTTAGCCATCCAGAATTTGAACCCTCTCCAGATATATTAGAATTTGTCATGACCTCTTGTAAAATTTTAGTAATAGGGGCAGGAGGATTGGGATGTGAATTACTGAAAAATTTAGCTCTATTAGGTTTCAAGAATATACATGTCATAGATATGGATACTATTGATCTTTCAAATTTGAACCGCCAATTCCTATTTAGGCATAAGGACATAGGTTCTTCAAAGGCTGAAGTTGCAGCCGAATTTATCAATAGGAAAGTAAATGGATGTCATGTTGTCCCACATTTTTGTAAAATTCAGGATTATGATGAATCATTTTACAGACAGTTTCATATAATTGTATGTGGATTAGATTCTATTGTAGCTAGAAGATGGATCAATGGAATGCTCATATCTATGCTCAACTATGAAGATGGGATTTTAGATCAACAATCGATAATACCTATGGTAGATGGAGGTATGTCTTCAAAAATGTATACTTTCATTTTGTTTTATAAGGAATTCCTGAATAATTTCTTCAGGTTATTGCAATAAATTCAAGGATTTTTGATTCATTGTAATTTACTGGAATGTAAATCTATAAATCTACAAAATAAATGAGATGGGATATTCAGATATTTGTGAAGTAAACAGAAATCTCATTTCCACTATAATTCAAAAATAAAAACCAAAAAATCTAATGAATAAAATCTTCAACATCTAAGACTTGGTCCTCACTAAAAAAAATTTGCTTTTCATTCCTTCTTTTGTGAATGTATAATCCCTGGTCCAGTAAAGCTATGCGCTGGGTGTGAAAGTTTTTGCACAGAACTGATGTAGGAAAGCACCCATTGATTAGAATTGTCAACTTATAGTATATGATGTATGATATGATGTAATTTTCTTTATGCACCTGAGCAGACAAAATTATCTGCCTTTGCCCATTCTGAGATAAGAACAAATCAAAATACCATTATGTAGAAGGGTAATAATCTATTACCTATACCTAGTAACCTGAAAGAAGTTTACTTAGCTGTGAAATATACTTTTGAAAGCCTACTATAACCTACTTTTACCTATGATGATACCAACTTTTCATTTTATTAGTGTTGCAAATATAAATTACATTTTCATAGTATGCATTGCTGATTGAAATTAATGGTTATTTGCATTTTTTATTGTGGTGTGACAACTTCAAATTGTCTAATTTATCTTTTAGATATGGAGTATTTTATACATACTTCTTTTTCAGAAGAAAACCCTCTAACAATTCTCGCTAATGCACCCTACAGAGAACATTGTCAATTCATTTTTATTGCTTTTGGAATAATTGGAGGATTGTATTTATTGAATATTGATCAATGACTCTTAAGACTCAGATTAATGTGAAAATAGCACAAGATGTGCTATGCTCACAGGGAAATTCTTTAAATTTTAATCACTTCATAATGAGTTCAGAAAAAATTCAAAAATTAGTTTTAATAACTTCAAAAAAGCTATCAGGGATTTTCTCATATCATTTGTTGATGATGATGTAGAATGTAGATTGATTCTATTTGAACTTCTTCTTTTCAAACCAGCAATCACTTTCATAATGACCCTGTTTTTTACAGAAAATACATGTCACTTTCTTTCCTGGGTATTTTCTATTTAAGTCTTGCTTACTTTTGGAGTAAAATTAAATTTTCCAGTTGAACTTTGTAGACAATGCTTCAACTGTTCCTTCATCTGTGCTGTTCGTGACGTTAAATTATTCAAAAAATTATCTGAACACTGTCGCAAGCTTGGAAAGAATGTTTGAAATCATCTGATAAGGTCGTGAGAACTTTATTGATCAGCATGCTCCCACTGACTTCAGTTCATGGCTTAATTTCTCCCCTATCCCTTAGTTTTTATAAACATATGCATAAAATATTTTAGATGCAGTTTTGCATGCAATGTGATGAGTTATAACATATTTCTATTATCAGATCGTCGTCAACCCATTTCTTTTTCTCGTCTGGAGTGACACTCTGGAGTAACTATTTCAGTTTTTTGTCAAAAAAATTCATTTATTTTCTAAATAAATTTGAAATACATAAAACACAAAATAAATAAACAAAATTAGAATTTCTACATCGCCATAATGTTTTCATATAAAATAGGTGATTGTTTTTACATTTTTGTAGGTACTGAGGGTTTCAAAGGTAATGCACGTGTTGTTTTACCTGGAATGAGTGCATGCATCGAATGCACATTAGACCTATATCCTCCTCAAGTAAATTACCCTTTATGTACTATTGCAAATACACCTAGGTTACCAGAGCATTGCATTGAATATGTGAAAATCATATTGTGGCCAAAAGAAAATCCATTCAATGTCTCATTAGATGGCGACGATTCACAACATATTTCATGGATTTATGAAAAGTCTTCGGAGAGAGCTACACAATTTAATATACCAGGAGTGACCTACAGACTCGTACAAGGAGTGGTAAAACATATTATTCCTGCAGTGGCTTCAACTAATGCTGTTATTGCCGGAGTATGTGCAACAGAGGTACCTATATTGAACAAATGATTGCGAACGAATTTCCATTTCACTCTTTTTAGGTTTTCAAACTTGCCACTAACTGCTGTGTTCCTATGAATAACTACATGGTTTTCAATGATGTTGATGGTATTTATACATACACCTACGAAGCAGAGAAAAAGGATGATTGTTTAGTCTGTTCTCAAACTCCAGGAATTTTAGAAGTGAAAGATCCTCATAAATTAAAATTGAAACAGTTACTTGAATTACTTTCTGAAAGTAGATCTTATCAAATGAGAAATCCAGGTTTAACCACTATAATAGATGGAAAGAATAAAACATTGTATATGGCCACAATTAAAAGCATAGAAGAGCGCACCAGAGACAATTTAAATAAAACTCTCATTGAGTTAGGTCTTAAAGATGGGCAGGAAGTGTTGGTGGCTGATGTAACCTCACCAACCACTTTAGTAATTAAGTTGAAATATTTGATTGATGATATTGAAATGAAGTAAAGATAAAGGTTTTAATGTTACACCTCATTTTATAAAATACTCGGCATTCAGTTGAAGTTTTCATCAAACTATGGAAATAATTTCAATTAAACTTGAATAACAACCACCGTGAGTTTCAGATGTCGGCTGTTTTGTTCCTTGATTTCAGAAAATTTGAGGTGTTGATATGCAAGTGCCATTAAAAAATTGTTTTGCGAGATTGATATGATTGGAAGGTTAAAAGAAATTCTTAAAAAAAAGTTATATAGTATAATCATCAGTCCAGTGTGGAATAATATCATATTTTCACTTTTCATGATTCACTGCCATTTCTGAGGTCTGTTATTAGGTATACTGTGTTCAAGATTCAGGAAATACCTGTAAATTCAAAATTTCTCAATCTCCTCCACTTTATATTTGGTATTAAAAAGGAAATTAGATAACGTTTTTAATGCCAAAGATAAAGTGGACAATACGCAATTGAATCGAAAAGAAGAAGAAGAATGCTGTCCACTGCCTCTTCTTCCATATTTTTTCAATATTGATTATAGATTAGATAGGTTAGAGTTTCATTTTTGGCGCGAGGTCCAACTTCAAAAAATTTTATAGGGGACCTTATGGAGGTTTGAATTCAATATGGAACTACACAAGTACATAATGAATGTTAGCTATTAACTCCACCTTGTCAGATAATTTGAAGAAAAGTGACATTTTATTCAGTGAAAATGGTGAATATATTGTCAATGAAGATTATCAGATCATAATTATTATGATCAAATTCAGAGGCAGCTACACATTACTGGAAGAGACTATTGTTACCTAGTTTTATGGACCACTGCTGATGTTGCCATTAAGAGAATTGAAAAGGATAAGAGTTGGGAAAAAGTATTCATATACTGAAAGAGTTTTATTTGAATGAATATCTTACTTATATACGCTCATGATGTATTGTATTTATTATTTTTTAATATATACAAATGAATTTTGACATTGATTACTGATATTGGAGAATGTGATGTTTCCTTATACTAATCATTCAAAAAAGTAAATCATTCTTCACAGTCATTTTTATCACAGTCGTAATAATTATAATAATACAAGTACTTTAGTGGTTAATACCAAAAGGCCATCGACTAAATCTTCCAGCCAACACAGTCATATTATCACAGAAAAACATTAATAGGACAATTTGTAAATATCAATATACCAACAGCACATTTGCTATTCATTTACTTGATGCAGTTACTGCTTGTTTTGTATTCTGAGATGAAAGAGAAAACATGTAATTAATTGATTTGCTGATTTTTATATAAAAATTCATATCATATATATTGTGAAATAATAATTTAATGGCAGTGAAATTGTTCAGCTCAATTTATTTCAACGCCAAAGAATAGAAAGTTTGTATTCTCTTTATACTGACTAAGAGAAAAAAAGTTGAAAAATAGTTATACATATGAAAACCTAAATTAAATCACCTTTCATTTCAATACACGTAACAAATATGAATTATTCAAACTATATTGTGTAGGGCTAGAGAAAGAAAACTCTGAAAAAAGTAGAATCTGCACAAATCAAAAAACAACTTTCTGATAATAAAAAATTAATCTATAAAAAAAGTCATTCTATTAAAAACTAAAAACTCTGGAAAGTAAAAACTTAACATTAAATGGTTTCTTAAAAAAAGGTAAAATGAAAATTCATTCCTTTTCCTCTACCATATTTCTAACTAAAGGGTTTTGTAAGTTAACAAGAGAACATAAAACTTGAAATATTGCTGAATAAAATGTCTTTGTCGAACCAGGATCTAAATTCAAAATTCTAAAATTTTTGATCCTAGCATTTCCCGCTCTACGTGAAATATGGCTTTTTCTGTCTCTAATGTCCTCATGTATTCACTTTCAGTGAACTGATTGCTTATTGGAAATGGAGGCACATTAATGGTCACTTCAGGCTTTAAAACATCCTGGTTCTAAATGATTATTCAATTGACTCATCAAACATATTTGCTTGTCTGATGTTGAACCAGGAAACATGTTACTTACAAATGCTATAACGCCATTTGGGATAACTAACTCCCACCAATACTTTATAAGTAATTGCATGCTCATAATTGCTGTAAGTTTGTTTCTTCATGTTCATATCCTTTGGATTTGTAATTTTAACCTCTGTACAGTCAATTATAAGCCTACAGGTGGTAAATGATGAGAAAGAATTAGGGAGACAGGTTTTAATTTTGTATCTCGATGGGAGTTTCGTCATGAACTCACTGTAAAGTGTTTTATGTATAAGGAGAACTCAAGTAAAAAAATATTTGTAATGGTTGTTGTGCTGCAATTAAATCGAGTGGCAAGATCTAAGTAGGGAAAATTCATTCCCAACTTCATGAGAGTTATTAATTAGTAGCTGATCCTCTAATAATATTCCTGAGACCTTCCACCCCAAGTAATAATCGAACTGAAATCCTGATAAATATTTCAAAAGTGTGGTAAAATATCATTACTTGGTAAATCGGTATACAGATGTATAAGATCTGGTATGTTTTTAATATGTTTGTATGAAAAGGTTTACCCTGCCACAGAGGGCATTGCAGACGTTTCAATATGATCTTCATTTCCTTTCCTTGTTATTTCAGAGACTATCTGTGTGTGTGTGTAAGTAAAATAGGTTCATCTTTTCTCATATCCTCACTTTCTGCCCTTCAAACTCTTTTAGTATGTTCAGTACTTTCAAATCTCTTCTCTCTGTTGTGAGTGAAGATGGTAGGACCATTTATCTTTAATCCATCCTTAAAATGGCAACTACAGTCACGGCTTGTATCCGTGGGTTTTCTATAATTCCGACTGGAAAAAATCATGAGCAAATAGAGTCATTGCAGAGGAAACATCTATCAGTAATTGCATTCAAATTTTCAACACAAACCATGCTGAATTTTTTATCCATATTTCTGCTTCTTTTTCATTCCTTGGAATTGCAAACATATTGCAATTGCAATATGTAACCTATGGTTACACCCAGGAGCAAAACAATGCACCATTTTCAGATTTTCGAAATAACATTTTTCCAGCTCAACTTTGTCGGTATTAACACGTGAATTTTAAATATCCCGCTAACTTTGTTGCCCCACCAATAATATACTTCAATCTAAGACATGCGTTCCATGAATTATGAAATGCAATTTTATATTGACAAATTCATAGAAAATTATCCATATTTTCCAATTATTTTCTATCAAACAGGTAAAGAAGACTCCATTTCATCTTTTTTATGTAAAATCAGTTTCAAGGAATGAGATTGAATACCTGAAAAAAGGCGACAAAGTTGAAGAATTTTTAGACCTGTAAGATTTACATGGGAAATTAAATGACAGGTTTCCGTGATGGATCTGAGTTCGAATTTCGCGCTCGAAAAATCCTAACTTAACTATACTATACTATATAATAGAAAATTCCGCTACTTTATGTTCAAATCCGCTACGACGCTACCGTCGAGTAAATTCTGCTACAGTAGCAGAATTCCGCTACGGTTGGCAACCCACTCATTAATCTGCGATCAAAAGAGAAACCGTATAATCCACCAATAGAGTCAAAAATTGCTTGCCTTGACGATTTGACCTTGAGCTTTGTTTGGGTTTTTTGGACAAATGGTTTATATGATGACAGCCATCTTGATTTCGTACAGGTTGGAGCCTGGCTACCTTACCTTTTGGCTGATTTTATGATGACAGCCATCTTGATTTCGTACAGGTAATATACAAAGATTTCAACATAATATAATCCAGATCAATACAGTGCGTTCCACTAAGCGCTCACAATGATCAAAATGCTACTTTAGCCGTTCCACATAACGATCGCAGTTATTGTGGTCGCGGCGAAAACGTCACTAATGACGTCATTACTTTCGCTCATCGCACAGAATATCTGTATTTGTGATATTCTGTGTTCACAGCAAGCTTACAACGACCCATCTGAAGACCCAGACTTTGAGAATATTTCGGCGGAATTTTTGAAATTATATTTGAAATGACTCTTGAATTTTTCATCTGAACAACGATTAATTATATTCTCATTATCAATAATACGTGCCGAAGTTTTCGGTTTTCCCGTTTATAATTTTTTAAAGTTTCATTCTCCATCTGAAATAGATGAAGTAGTTTCTGTAGCACTATTGCGATGCATCAAGAAAAATCAACTGTACCATTTGTAATGTTTAAATGAAAGCTCAAAACGCTCTACAATCCAGTTATTACAGTAACGCTTGCAAGAGGGAAAAACTGCGGTCTTGGGTGTGATCCTCTAGTGGAACGCACAAATACAATACTTTTACTTTCTTATGTTCTCCTTCTCATTGTCTCGGTTGGTTTGCTAGGTACCTCACTTTGAGATTTTCCCACAGAACTATAACTTCTAAGTTATTGTTCTGTGGATTTTTCCTCACCTTGTCATTGTCTCAGTTGGTAAAGTAAATATTCAATTTATCTACAAATTCCGTTTTTCAATTAATGTTATACCATTGACAATTTCAGTTAACTTTCAAATAAATTGTAAATAAGCTTAACTTTGTGACTTCGAGTGGTAATCCAGATTTCGCAAGGATCATTTACACAATAATAATGGTAATAAAGTAGAAAGCCAATTTATTACTGCTTTTTGTCCAGTATTTTTTTATTCAGTATAAAATATTTAGAATCCATCCTATAAGGGCAATTGTCAGGCTTTACCAAAATCGTTTTTGGTAAAACCTGATTTTCAATAAAAATCAAGATTTAAACACTATGTAGAAGTTGAAAGTATAGGGTCACAATTAAATCAACAACTTTTGATGGACATAAATGATGATGTAAAGCTACAAAATACTTCGTAAAAAGTTGAAAAATTTCGATTATGTAGAGTAACCATGAATGTAATTTCGAATGAATTAGAATAATTATGCAGGCTCATTCACATGTTTCAACCAGGCCAAAATTAATTTTTGAGATCAATCAGATAGGGAGTTTAGAGATGGTGAGTGGAACAACTGCCCTAGGCGGCATGATAGGGATATATATTTGTCCATCATATAAATATGGGACAGTCTGCCACACCTAATGTACAAAGTCAACATCGAACTGCTCTATACCAAAAAAGTTTTGAATATCAGGTGTGCAAACTGTATAACAAACTTCCCGACGACGTTAAAGTTTCAGGAAATGTACATATTTTCAAGAGGAAAGTTAGGTAACTCTTATTGTCAAAAAACTGCTACATTGTTGAGGAGTTTCAGCAGTAACTTTATTTCCATGTGAAGTGTACAGTTTATTTAATATATACCTTTTTTATTTATACACACGTAGAATTAGTAACTTTAATATATTTTATATTTATACTTTATATTATTTGTAATAATTGTTTGTGACGTGGATATCCTATACACATCCAGAGATATTTATTAATCATTCTATTTCATTTCTATTTCATTTCATATGTATATACATTTTCTTATATCATTTCTCTATTTGAATTTATTGATGTTTTTCTTTTTTATTTGCATCATCACACTGTTGATGTGCAAACTAATTTGTGAAAATAAAGAAATTATTATTATAATGTATAGGGGCCTGTGCACTGCTAAGGTCGCCTTAGCCCCTAGATTTATTTATCTTAGACTTGTCAATTGAACAATAGAATAGTTTTGCTTATGACCAATATATTTATTAAAGGTATCACCATTTATAATAAGAAGTAATGTAAATATGAATCATGTAAACAAATTATAACTACAAAATGATATCAAAACTTCAGCTTTGATATACACAAAAGTTATATTTTTACAATGAAATCATCAATGGACGCTGCAACAATTATTGTTTGAAAAGTTCAATATTTATTCTTACTGCTATTACTAGCTAAGTAAAAGTAGAAATTTTTTAACAATGAGTAAAATTTTGAATACATTTATTAAAATATACTCTTATGTTACATACATTGGTAGTATATAAAGTTAAAAAGGATTTCAGAAGTATTCATGATAATATAGATATATAACCATTTTCATCTTAACCAGCAGTGGAATGAATAGTAGTGTTTGTTTCAATCTGGACAAACAATCAGATACAGTGAGGGTACAGTCAAAATTAGTTTAGAATTGTTAAGAAAAGGTTTCTGGATCTAGATTTAGGATATATCTTAAAATTCAGTTTTGATTAATGAATATTCTTTGTGACTATACTGAGGAACTCCAAACTTATCACTGCACGTGGGCATAGATGGGCATGTAGATAATGAAAAATTACATTTTTATTAGATCAACATTATTTCACAATGAATATGATAGATTGATAGTCATAGACAGTTTACAAATTAGGGTGCAAATAGAGTGAACAATATATAAGCAGCATTAAATTTAAATTTTAAAATTATTTACAAAATATATAACAAATAAAGAATCGAATGATAAAAATACATCTTAAAAATAAAAATAGTAATGTGAAAATACGAAAGATTCGACTGGACTGTTCTAAGTGTAGTTGGTATTATGAAATTTTATGTTTGTTTGAAGGTGGTTGACAATGTTTCGTGGTGTATTACTTCAGTTCGGACTTCCATTGTCTAATATAATATAAATTGATTTGAAATCCCTGAA
>WOGP01006594.1:0-12276 GCA_015342065.1 Leptinotarsa undecemlineata | reverse complement strand
CTTTTAAGCCACTTATCCATTTTTCATAAGCAAAAATTCGCACGAATCAGTAACAGCAAATCACTTGTATCGACCAAACCAACCACAACGACCGACGACCACGAGGAAACTGATGACGTGAACCAAGGGCAGCGGCAGTTTGCCGCGATCCCAGTGTTGCCAACAATGAATAAGACTTTACGCGCTTGCGGTTTCAAACTCACAGCGCTTCTATGTACAACGTAAAAGATAACATTTGTGAATAAATTTCATTAAAATCAAGTTTATGGAGTACCACCTTTAAGTGCTTTGCGTACCACTGGTGGTACGCGTACCACAGTTTGAGAATCGATGCCCTAGAGCAATGTAGCAGAGATCGAAAAGATGAGCCTGGAAATAACTAGATTTAAAGGCATTCCATCCCTAACAGGATGGAAGACAATGAAAGTTCATTTTTTGTTCTAGGCAAAAAAACTTTCCCATGTTTTGGAGTTTATGGCTTATCACCATCAAATAGATGAGTATAGACTCGTACAAGTTCAAATATCAGCCTCTCAAGTCAATATAGAACACATTGTACAAGGATACAAAACCAGTGAAAGAATCGGCAAAATTTTTTATACTTCATTATACTTGATGTCCTCAGTTTCCAAATGCATTGAAGGCTACATGACGACATGGCTCCTTTACATGTGGCAATCTAGCAGTAAATTAAAAGTTGCGGAACTATATGGTATATTGCCAAGAACAGCTAAGTATATTGAATTCAAATTTTGATCAGAAAACAACCATCAATCCCAATGAATTGTTGTTGGCGTTTCTACGACATCATTAGTGAATATTATTTTGCTTGGTATTCAAGAAAGTTTCAACTCGTTCAATATCCTATGAGTCTTTCACACGTCTACAGACATGTAAGTGGACCATGACTCCAATTTTCTGCAGAGCTTGGCCCTTGAACTGTATTTCGATATACTTTTCGCAGATATTTCTGACCAAATCCATCTTTTTCAGTGATGACTTCTGATTGCCACTTTTTGCTCTTGCTACTGCTTTGAATCAATGCCGACTTGTATATGTGGTCCAAAAAAGATTTTCATTCAGAAATTAGGAAACATTTTGAGGAAGTTCAATTGATGAATTTCAAATAAAAAATACCAGAATAATTTTCCCAGGGAGGAGATGGGCTTTGTTGAATGTTTGTCTCTTGTGTTTGTGTGTTACCCATCAGCAACTTTTGATGCTCTATGAAGCTTGTTCTCATGTATGAAGCTCTGCCCCCCAAACATACCCTGAAATTGCTGAATTCCATCCAGAAAACAGTCATCCACCTGATAGCCTTGATTGCCTGGAACATTGAAGAAAGGTTGGAGATTTGTCTCTCTTTTATAAATTCTTTCACGGGAAGTGTTCCAGTGACTTGGCACATTTGATTCCACCAAGAGCAGTACATATCAGAAATACGCGACGGACTGTGGTTGCTCATTCTTTTGATATTCAACGCAGTATACCTCGAACTTCACTATTCAAGAACTCTTTCATCTGGAGAACTGCGTTTATGTGGAATAAACTTCCTGAGAATGTTTTTCCAAGTGGATTATATCTCCAGCGATTTAAATCCAATATAAATCGCTACTTTTGCACAGGCATCGTTCTGAGAGCGCCTTGAAGATTTTCCTGTAGTGCTTGAGTTTTGTTCTTTATATTTCATACATGAAATTTTCGTTTACCTTACGTGATATCCATTCTGGTTGCTCAAACTTCTATTCTAGTAGTAGAAATAAGTACCTTTTTAATTTTTTTTCAAAGTTAGCTATTGAAGTGGCTCCTTCTCTCACTAAGTACATTATTCTGATATTCCACCTCTTTATATTTCTGTTTCTGTTTTACATTAAACTGTTTTCACTAATCCAAACTTACTATTAAACTCTCAGAATATGCTTGCATTTTTTTAGTTCTCATTAGTTCACTCTCTGTAATACACACCATCATCCCACATTCGAAGTTTCATACATTATGGTGCATTGATAATATTGGTCAACAAAATTTCTACTGTTCTTCGTCAGATGAAAACTTATATCAAACTTTAAATCTACTAGGGTCACTAACTGATATTGTATTGATGGAAAAAAATTGACACAACAGGTTTTTGTCTTGACATCAAAGCATATATTTTGGTGAAAATTACAAAAATCAACTATACTCAGAGGAATTATTACTTACTCGATAATGAATATTCATGATTTTCGTGAATATTTGTCTTCTGGTCTAGCTAGCATTCCTGGGCTTCATTTCCATTGATAACGCCTCTGTATTAAGTAAATGTCCTGATGGAATCTCTTCCCTTGTTCTTCACTCACAGCACCTAAATCTAGATGAGAGTCAAACATACGTATTTTTTAGGACACCCCAAAGCTTTATATGAATTTATTAGTTCCTCTATTAAGTCTTTGTGTTTTCCGCTTTATGATTTCCTAGTACATTTTAGACAACAGTCACAAAACATCCCCATGCGATTTTTTCGTGGTCATTTAGTTCTCCTTCAGAGCTCTAATCCTTCATAAGTTGTCGTATTTGTTAGCCTACAAATATTCTCCCTTCAATTTTCGCGTCGATGAGTTTGGGAAATTTCCTTCTCAGATATAAAAATCCATTGACATCTTTGCGTATAGCTTTTACACATTTTTCATCAGACCGAGTGCAACGGTGATAAAAGTATGTCATCAGGGTTCACAAAAGGCTTATTTTTAACATTTTTACGGCCTGGAGTAAGTGACTCACGCTTGAGCCACATTTTATTTTGATAGTGACTTTTTCTGTCTCTGCTGTCCCATTCGTAAATAAAACAGCAAAATTTTGTGTAATGAACATGTAGTTCAAGCAAATGATAAATAACTTTTAAATTGCCATAAAATGTCCAAGCATGTTCACTATATATCATTTTTTCAAGAAGAAATCTCATATTTTCGTAAGTCTCTTTCATATCAGAATCATGAGCAACCGGCACTGAAGGGAGTTCGTTTCTGTTATTCACCAACACTGCTTTCAAACTAGTTTTTGAGGAGTTAATGAACAGTTGCTATTGACTTAGATCATATTCAAAATTCAATATTTTCATCACAACCTGAATATTATTACAATGGATTTTTGGGAAGTAAGGCTTTATTTCATCGTCATGTCGAAAATAAGAAACTTTTGTATGAGGAGAAAGTAAATTTCAGTCCTTTAATCTAGACCCCAAAAGCTCAGCCTGTTTATTTAGACGAATTCAAATCACATACTAAGTCGTTTAAATCACTTTGTGTCAATAAGTACGGTTCTTTTGAAGTTTGCGGTTCATAACTTGGATCACTATATTAATATTCCTCATTTCTGCCGGACTAGAATCACGACTTTCTAGTCGATTTGGTGGCTTCTGCACAAGCAGTTCGACTCTATATATGTCTGTTGGCCGACGACAAGTTTGGATACTGGATGTTTGTACTTCGTTGTAATGCCTTTTATTTTTGTTTGAATCAAATAAAAGTCCAACCTAATAGGAGTCTCACACACGTTACACAACATTTATCTGGGACCCATAATTTATCTTGATGCTGCACAGTAAATCCAAAATTTTTTTGAAAGCACTGTTCAATTAATGGGGTGAAATTTCGACGCTGGAATGTAAAAGCTGATTCTTCACACACATAACAAAACTGTCAGGGTTAGTAGAACATTTTCGGTGCATATTTGCGATGTACCTAACGAAAATAAAATGTATGTTGGCTAATGCAATGGCTATACAGCCGCCTAAATGACGTATATTAGAACAGAAATGAATATATAGCTGTCACAAAGAACTGGATGTGATTGAAAAAAAATTGTTATAAATTTATAATGAATAAAAGCCAACATAAACAAAACACATAATAAAGTTCAAGTGACAAAAACACTGTTGACCTGTGTAATTCACAAATATTAGGAATGGGTTGCCAGACATCGAGGACTGAAGAATGCTGAAGAGCATAGGCATAGGCATAATGACTTAGCGAAAAGTTACACAAAATGAAAAAAACCCAAATTGAACCTTTTTTCTCTGCAAAATACATATTTCCATCTTTTAAATTCATTTTATTATTGCATAAGTGGAATATTATAGCAGCAACTTCCATGAAGTTAGTTTTCTTTTTGGTTTTCTTGCCACAGTCAACTCAAATTCTGTAAGTTATTGACCAAGATCATGGAATATAAGTCAATCAGCTCTGATAGTTTTATTTTCACCAACTTTTCAATAATTTCTTATGTAAACTGGCATGTGAATGGGAATCTGTTGGGCGATTCATCCAATATCATCACAATTATTATCATCATTCCGTTGCCGGTCCGGCGATACGTTGCTAATCACAAGGCAGCCAAGAAATCACTAGAATTTTCATGCCGATCCATTTTCTGAAACGACCGGCTCTGTCTGACAAATTATGGTGTCGCTGTTTTGAACACACATCGATGAGCGCCTTGATTTGTACTTGGAATACCTGTCATCGGAAGAGAATAAATCATCGATTTGCGGTTTTCTTAATTTTTAATGGGATTTCTTCGAGTTAACACTATCATGTTTTCTGGGTATTTGTTTCCAGGTAATGTGAAATGAACAAACAACCAAAGGATTAAGTATCTATCTAACACAGGGTGTTGGTAAAAGATGTCAAAATTCAGTGATATGACATATTTTACAATACTCGGAATATCAAAGAGATTTTGAAAAATCATTTATTTTCGCGTCGTTTTTTTATGACAAAACACAAGCACTACAAGACAATTCTTAAGGTGCTCCAAGAGCGACGCCTGTGCGAAAGTAGTGATTCACGTTGAAAAAACGTTCTCATAAAGTTAATTATATATAAATGCAGTTCTTCAAATGAGAGAATTTTTATACAGTGAAGTTCGAGTTGTACTTCAAAACAATGAGCAGCCACAATTTTTCGCGTATTTCTAAAACGTACCCGTCTTGATGGAAACAAATGTGCCAAGTCACTTAAACACCTTCCGTGAAAGTATCTGAAAAAAATAACAACTCTCCAACCTTTCTTCGATAATCCAGACTATCAAGGTTACAAGTGACGGTCGTGAAATCATGCGGGCGGATTGCTCTTTTCTGGATGGAGTCCAGCAGCTACATGGTATGCTTAGGGGGGAGCTCTACACATGAGAACAATACTTGAAAGAAGGATTGATCTGAGTTTTATGAAGCATCAAAGTTTCTGAGGTATGTACAGTTTTTCGCTTCGGAAAAGTGTTCCAAGCTTTTAAGAAGCAGCCTTGGCAATTCCAGCGACATGATTGTGCCTAGACACATTGATGTCCATTTTAATCCCCTACAAAATTATTGAAGCAGAAAGCTAAATTGTCTGGTTCGGAGAACTTTTTTTTTGAGAAAATCGATGCCTGGGTTTTTGTGACATTGAATTGAACCTGTTTACTTTCATCCCAATTCGACGTGACCTCTAGATCCTCACTAGGATATGCAACCTTCTGCTGTCGGTGAAGATGTGCATCCGCAGTCGATGACCTGGAATGTAAATAGAATGGCGAGACGATTGTGCTGTCGTCAGCAAAACAATATACTGGGTATTTTGGTTTTCCCAATTATTCGTTGATATTCAATAGAAAAGGGGTTGGAGACATAATGGATCCCTGGGAAACACCAGTGTTGATGCTAAAAGTATTCAAGAGATATATTTCGACAGTCACTTGCAGGGAACGTTATTTCAGGTAGCTGGAGAGCCACACACAAACATGATCCTACAAGCTATAACATCGAAGTTTGGTCAGCAAACTCTCATACTAAATACGATTTAAGCCTTAGAAACATCAGGCGCAACAACTTTTGACTCTCTCTATTTCTGGATGGCGTTATTCCGAAAAAATACAAGAGAAGGTCGCCTGTCGATTTTTGTTTTCGAAAACCATATTGATGATCGCTCAAGCCTTCCAAATATTCAAGGATATGGTAACTCACGGCTTTCTAAATGATTTTTGAAATCACTGATAGCAAAGGAACTGCTATATAGTTATTTGAAAGATTTTTTGCACTTTTTGGGAGTAGGCTGCATGCGCGCAATCTTTTACAAGAAGGAAAAACCCCTTCCTAGTAAGGCAAGTTGAAAAGTCTACAAAGTACTCGTGCGAATTTATTGTCGCACTTTTTGAGTACGGTGACGGGCACTTCAGGTCAGCTTGATTTCGGACGAGTTGGATTAGAATCCCTGACTCTCTCGTCATGATTGGTCTCCTTTCGTGGATCTGTATTTTGATATGGTGCGCGGCCGAGATTTTTCTCGCCGCCTGGGATATCCCTCTTGGCGGGGTAATTTCCTGGTGAATAATATTCATGCGGCCTCGAGATTGTTATGAACTCACCCTGTGGCAGGGCCTTTGAGGCGTTCAGTTTGTCTTGTCTGTGGGAGTGTTAACCGTCAACATGGTTTGCAGAACGGGACAGTTCATCAGCAGAGTCTGTAGTTGGTCGAAGGCCGTGCATAGACCGTCGACCAAGCTGGGATAACTGCTTTTTGTGGGTTTTACGGACCTCGCATAGTAGACTCCATTTTTTATCATGTTTGTTCCTGTCGGTCTTTTTGGTTGGGCTGGCATGTCTCTGGATTTAGTGTTTGCCTTTTTGTTTTTTTTATGTACCGGACATCCTTGATAATTACCTGGGTATTTCCCTTTACAATTGAAGCATATCGACTGGGCTTGCTTCGGCTTTTTACACTCATCCGTCAGGTGGCAGCCGGCACATCTTAAACACGCAGGGACTGCTTTGCAGTTTTTTGCGAGTGTCCAAATTTTTGGCAGCGATAGCATTGCTCTACTGTTGTTCTTGGTATTTTTGGTTTGCTTTTCACTCTCACATTTAAGATTTCCCTGACTTCGTATATATGGCTCTGTTTTCTGGTAACGAGGACCAATACGGGCGGGAACTGGATCTTTCTTTCATTTCTTCAGTCTGGCTACCGATATAATATCGAAGCCCTTGGCTTTCAGATCATCTTTGATTTCTTCGGTCTCGAGGAATTCAGGTACGCCCTGGAACACAACTCTTAGGGACTTCACTTCCTGCATTGTATATGTATGATGAGGGATTTTTTCTTTGTCTTACTAGTCAGAATACTTTCTGACTATTTTTCTGAAGTCGTCAGGGCTTGCGAGTTGGACTTTGACACCATCGTTTGTATTTGCCGTCTTCGTAAAGTTTACATTCTCTCGTGCGGCTATTTTATTGAACTTTTCCCACTTATCTTTTTGTCTAATAGTGATAGGTGGTGGTCTGATTGCTTTTGGGTCGGTTGCTTATGCTCTTTTAGGCACCGCAGCCTCCTCCTCGTGAGTTTTGGTTTGCATATCCCCAGATGTATGGTTTTTTGAGGTTTTGAGACCTCATTAGTTGCTTGGATGCCTTTCTTTTCACGGTTTTTAGCACTGAGTTTCTTAGGTTTTCTAGACGATATTTCCACCTTTTCTATTTTTGGTATCTCGCTTTGTACCTGTGTTTTAGTCTTGCTATTTGTTTTAGGTTGTTATTGTTTTTTGGGAGACTCTAACTACGCCAGGCGTTTTTTATTGACAATCGCCTCTTCCTCTAGGCTTTCTTCAGAAAGTAGCCTGGGATGATTTGTGTTCGGTCATCTGTCATTTTGTCATATCTCCAGGATCTTTTCTACTCTAATTCCTGTCTTTTTCGCATTAGTATGTAAGTAGTGTCGAGACGGTGCGAGACAAATTATTGTTTAACGATAACATTTATTAACACAAAACATAACTACAAAACGATACGAGAAAATAACAAAAAAATCTGAAGGGACACGTGGCTTGGAAGGCCTAGCTTTCAGTGTACAGAATCGTTGTTACTTGTTTCACAGACCGCACCAGAATAGGAACTTCTTCTCTAGATTTCTACACAGGTGGCGAAGACGGAAGTTCAGTCTACCCAACACACATTTCGAGAATTCGATCACTCGAGTGTTCGATTGCAGTGTTCGATTTCGATGACTGCTTAACAATAGAAAAATTACGTTTTTATACTAAGCAGTTGTAGGAAAAGTCCCTACAGTACACCCCTGCCAGTGGTGAACGATATAACATTGAGAGTGGATATGATATATGAGGGAAAAAAATTTCGTAAACTAAAGTATTGAGAAAGGATACTAAGTGCGAGTCATTTGAGCTGCTTAAAGTTGAATAAATGTTTGCAACAATGAAGCTGAGACTGAAACTGGAATTGTATTTTCCAAATAAATAGATTTTTGCATCGCGAGTATTAAATTGAGATCGATTTGCAATGAAGGAATGATGAAACGAGAGAAATTAAATTTTTGAGTATTTGAACGTGCAAAAGTTCATTAACATATGAAACTGTTAAAGAGAATTGTGAAATTTGCGTGGATGAAAGAAAAACAAAAACGGTCACAAATTATTTCATCTTGTAATTACTAATTGAATCGTCAAAATGAAAAAATAGGTTGCAAAAGTATTTAATCGAAGCCTGCCTGGTAGCGTTCGGCGAATCGAACACGACGACCTGAGCGCGTCCTGAAGGCAGGTGGTGATGCTGGTTCCTGTTGTAACGGATCTTTATCATCTTCTGATGTAGTAGGAATAAAGGTTTCGTCATCATCCAGGTCATCTTCGGGTACAGCGAAGTCCTCGGGGACGATGTAGGCTGGTTTCAGGCGGTCGATGGACTATGGAACGTTTCAGCCTCGTATTGCAAGAGTGAAGTGTTTCTCGCTTTGGGAAACCACTTCATAGGGACCATCGTATGATAGCTGAAGCGGTCCTCTTGAAGCGTCGTGCCTGACGAAGACGTGGGTGGCGGTGGCAAGATCCTTGAAGACAAAAAGTTTTCGCTCGCCATGTCTGGCGCCGCAGACTGGCCTGAGTACCTGGAAGTGCTGGTGCCGTTCACGGATGAAGTCAGCGGAGTCGTCTATGTCCCTGATGAAGGTTGATGCTAGGAACTTGCCCGGAAGTCGTAGTGGTTCTCTGTATACCATTTCTGCAGCGGTGGCCTGAAGATCTTCCTTCCTTCCACTGTGTCCACCGGTCGGACTGCAGACACTTGATGGAGGCTTTCAGCTGTCGATGGAGTCGCTCGACCATGCCGTTGGCTGCAGGATGGTATGCTGTTGTGCGTAGATGGTCGGTACCCATGAGTTTGTTGAGGCCCCGGAACAGGTGGGACTCAAATTGTCTATCTTGGTCTGAGGTCAGGCGAAGTGAAACGCTGTAACGTGCGACCCAGGTGGAGTGGAAATCTCTGGCAACGGTCTCGGCTTCCTGGTCCTAGAAAAGCATTGCTTCTGCCCGTCGTGAAAAGCGATCGACGCAGGTAAGACAATACATTTATCCCTCGGAGTGCGGCTTAACGATGAGATCGATGTGGATGTTCTCGAACCGTCTAGAAAATGCTAAGAAGTTGCCAATGGGTGTTGATACGTGTCGTGAAATCTTGGACTGCTGGCACTGGATACAGGCGCGGGCCCACGTGCGACAATCTTCGTTGATGGAGGCCCAGACATAGCGCTGTCTGACGAGGTTGGTGGTCGTTCTGGCACCAGGATACAACAGCCCGTGGATGGCATCGAAGTCTGGTCTGCGAAAGGCGGCTGTCAGGAATGACCGCGCCGTCGTCGTGGAGACGTCACAGAAGATGGCAGCGTTGGATCCAGGGATGGTCACTTGGCGCAGGATCAGGCCAGAGTCATTTCTCTGACGGAGTTCCTGGAGCTGTTGGTCCAGTTGCTGAAACGCTGCGAGGGCTTCAAAGTCGAGTGGCGTAGTGATGGCATCAACTCGGGAGAGAGCATCCATGACAACATTATCCTCACCAGAGATGTGCTGGATATCCGTAGTGAACTGTCTGATGAAATTCAGGTGGCGGAACTGACGCGGAGAACACTTGTCAGACTTCTGGCGGAACGCGAAAGTCAGTGGCTTGTGGTCGGTCAAGACTGTGAAGTGACGTCTTCCGACCATGTGTCAGAAGTACTTGACGGCCTTGTAGATTGCTAGAAGTTCCCGGTCGTAGGAAGATTATTTGTCCTCAGCATTGCTCAGTTTCTTCGAGAAGAAACCCAGAGGTTCCCATTTGTCGTTGTCCATCTGATGTAGGGCGGCTCCGATGGCGTGATCCGACGCGTCTCAGACCAAGGAGAGTTTGGCGCCGAGCTTCGGATAGACAAGAAGTGTTACGTTGGCTAGGGTGTCCTTCCAGGCAGTGAAGGCAGCTTCGGCGGTGTTGTTCCACGTAATTATCTTCTTCCCTTGATGTTGTTTCTGAGTAGGTCTTTCAGTGGAGCCTGGGTCCTAGCAGACCTACGCATGGAACGTCTGTAAAAGTTAATCACGCCTAGGAACTGCCAGAGGTCTTTTGCTGTTTCGGGCCGTGGATACTCCTGAATTGCGGATACCTTCTCCGGAAGGGATTGCGTGCCTTTGCCAGACACAAGGTATCCAAGGAACTTGACTTCTAGATTTCCAAAACAGCATTTGGATGTGTTGACTACGATGCCGGACTACTGTAGGCATTCTAACAGCAGCCGGAGATGTTTCTCGTGTTCTTCGTCGTTTCTGATGCAACAAGTAGGTCGTCAATGTATGTGTAAACCAAGTCCAGTCCACGTAGTTTCTCACCAATTAATCGCTGGAAGGTCTGTTCTGCGTTGCGGAGACCGAAGCTCATTGCTGGGAACTCGAACATCCCGAATGGCGTAATGATGGCCGTTTTCGGGATACACTCTGGAGCTATAGGGATCTGGTGATAGGCGCGGACCAGGTCGATAGTGGAGAAAACTTTTTTCTGCGCAGCGTCTGAGCGAAGTCCTCGATGTATCGCACTGATTAGCGATCTGGTATCGTGCGGGCGTTGAGAGCACGATAGTCGCCACAAAGATGACATTAGTCTCTTTTGTTGAGATACAGGGTGGTACGTACTACGTGGTGAGTGATAGTGTTTTTTTGGGTATATCATGGATTTATATTAAAAATTAATGGTAAAGCAATGATACCCAAGCATTTATAGATAATGATAATCATAATTATTTGTCAATATCTTTTGATTTATTGCGATGAATAGCCTCAAATTTTAAAGGGAGGCTAAGCCTCCCTTGCCTCCTCTGACGAGCCGCCGCTGTTGTCAAAGTTCGAAAATCCCTGTTCTAAATTTGTCTAGAAATATTTGAATACACTATATACGGAGATAGTAATCAGCAACACACCCCGTGCATTTCGAATCGACGATGTTGGAAACGCTTTCAAATGACTTGCTTCACAATATTACTGAATTAGTTTGCGGTTATTCCGAAGTTTCGAATCATACCCCCAGGACAGCGAACATCATGAAAGTCAAAACAACGAAACCGTTTCCCTGTTCCTTCTAATTCCGATGCGATCGTTACTCTAATTATGTATAATTCAAAATTGGAATAATGGCAGGTTGAGTCGTACCGAATATGTATTTATCCTAAGTATACCATTAGCACCAGAACAATTTCCAGGCAATACAAATCACTACAATTTGACGGCGACGCCAGGGCGGCACTTAATAACGCAGGTCCGAAGAATTATTGGCGCCCGCCGCCCGCTTTTATTTCCTCCAAAAAATACTCGAAATTTATGTCGCCGACCACGTACCTATACAGGGTGGAAGAGAAGTACCTAAGGACATGAAATGTTTCATTTTCCAATGATAATCACACATTTTTGCAATTTTTCAAGTATATTTGTGAAGATTCATTATTGTAGAAATGGAATCAGTCTGATTCAATTCGATTTGAAATTAAAAATCTTTCTGAAACACCTACAGTAGCTTCAGGCAATAAATCTAATATACAAGTCATAACTTCTAGATTGTTAGGTGTAACGGAATGAGATTTGGTGTAGGTCAGTGGTATGTAAAGAGGAGAGTTTTCACATTTTTTTCACTTCCTGGTCACTTCCGCTTTCACCAGAAATGGCTTCAGTTATTTCTTTTTAAACGAAACATCCTGTATATTGTAACATCTTTGGATATCTGAGACAATTCTGGATGAGAATGTTATATTTTCGAAAGATTTAACATGTATCTATCTGTATTTGTAAAGTGGGGAGGGTGAGTGTAGGCTCACAGCACTTAGGCCACATATGACCCATGATACATCCTCCCAAGGAGTCGTCCTCCTAGGTCATCGTCCATCCTGCCCTTTCCAGGAAGGTGGACAAGTCACTAGGAGACATCTCCTTAATATCAGCAGGTGTAGGCCAAGACTCGCCGAACAC
>WOGP01006593.1:0-12277 GCA_015342065.1 Leptinotarsa undecemlineata | reverse complement strand
TCAGGCATGTCCTGTGCGAGTGCCCAGAGTTATCGTCAATAAGAGAGTATGTGTTGAGTCTTGGCCTACACCTGCCAATATAAAGAAGATGTCTCCCAGTGACCTGTCCACCTTCCTGGAAAGGACAGGATGGACGATGACTTAGGAGGACAACTTCTCGGGAGGATGTGCAACGGGTCACATGTGGCCTAAGTGCTGTGGCCTTTCACTCACCCTCCCTACTCTATAGATACAGAACTCCTCGACACGTGTTTCGACTACCAAGTGATCATCTTCAAGAGGAAGATGAAACTAATCATACTTACAGTGCTATCCTTATTTATACCATCGTTATTTATACCTACGTTTCAAGTGTCTTGAATTAATTTTATAACTTGCCTTATCTATTAGTCACAAATTAATTTTATAATGTGTCCCTATGCAATTTCACAAATTGCCTTATCAATCAGTCTCAATTTTACGACGTGTCCTTATGCATCAGTTAGACAAATCTTATAACTAAAATATTATAAGCTATAGAAAACCAATTTCGCAACATTGCCCTATCTACTCGTCTTAAATTAATTTTACAATGTGTTCTTATATAGTATACTATATAGTATACTATTAGGTATTGGTCCATCATCGTTATTAATAATATTATTATGTTTACTTTTTTCTACACTCCCATAGGCATCTAAATGCCTATTGTTGTTAACTTGTCTAACTTATCTTAATAAACTGAAGTCTATGGAATGGTTTTGTTGCAAAATATGATGGGCAACTGCTGATTTTTTGTCTGTCCACAGTATTTTGCATCACAGTTCTCACAATTAATTTCGTTAATTCTAGGATTTTCCAAATTCCTGCCTTTGTCTTTTGTAAATATCTTTAGACGTTTTTATTTGAAAGCCGACAAAGATAACAAAGTAGTAATTCTGGATGAATCGGTCTACTATGAAAACATACAAAAACATCGTTCTTCAAGGGGGTGAGATTTAGGTTTCTTTTTATGTTATTGTCTTATTTCCTAGAGTCCCAATTCCGCAGACCTCACAATACCCCAGGAAATTACTAGAGAAGTAGTTAAGGTTAAGAATGAACAAAATTTCGACTTTTAGAAAAGACAAACACCAGGATAAATATATCTCAATTCCATACCACCAATACACGAATAACTTTGAAAATATTTTCAAGGAACTAGGTATGAAGGTGGTTTTAAAACAAGTCATATACTACAGAGCCTTTCAGGAAGTCCAAAAGACAAAGTTGAGAATGCGGAAACTCTGGAATTTACGAAACTAAATGTAAGAACTGCAATGCAAAATATTATGGACAGGCTGAAAGCGCTATTAAAATAAGATATAAGGAACACTTAGCACACTTGAAATATGGAGGACCACAAAAATCAGCAGTCGCCAATCAAAATTTGCAACAAAACAATTCCATAGACTTGAGTTCATTAAGATTAGTTAGACAAGTTAACAACAAGAGGCATCTAGATGCCTATGAGAGTGTAGAAATAAGTAAACATAATAATATGAATAACGATGGTGGAACAATATCTAATAGTATACTATATAGCTTGTTAAAATAATATTTTATCTATTAGACTTACCTGACTTTTACATAAGGACACATTGCAAAATTAATTTAAGACAAGTAGATAAGGCAGATTGTGAAATTAATTTAAGACATTTCAAATCCAGGTACCTATAACAGGTATATGTGGTATAAATAAGGATAACTTTGTAAGTATGATTAGTTTGATCACTTGATGATCGAAACAAAGATAGAGATCGAATCAAAGATATAGGAACTTACAGCATCAGGAGTTTCTTTTGTCTATCTCAGAAACACTCTTGGAATTCATATTTGAAATTCAGTCCAGAGACATCAACCATGATCCAGGTTAAGCAAAGCAATATTCAGCGTGTAATTCATTTCGCAAACTTTTCTATGAACAGAGTTTAACAAATCAAAATCACATGCCAGTCAAAGTAGCATCCTGGTACGGACTGGAAATAAATTACGAAAGTTTTCTTGTACGATGAGTTTCAAAACTGTTATTGCTTTTGACTGATACTCGATTTCTCTACTATTTTGAACTTTGTTTGTTCAAGAAAAGAATATCTCTCTTGGTGAACAAAGAAGTATGTTACAAATGCTCGACTCTACCAGAAAAATGATCCCTAAAATGTTTATAGTGAAGCATCGTGCGATCCAAATGAATACATTTGTTACTCAAAGGAGCAGTTATATCATAGGATTTAGAAGAATGTTTCCAAAAAAATTAACGTTTTAAAATCGAAAATATTTGGTGACTTTACATAACTTATTGTTTATAGAAAGGAAAAACTTCCAATTTTGAAAAGATGGAATTCATGAAGATACTGAGTTTTGCTGAAATCCCAATTGAAGATAAAAAAGTTCCACATCAGAAAATTAGTTTTTTGGCTTTACACTTCTCTATTTTCGACCAAAGAAAACTCCTTAATGAATGAATAAATAAAACTACATTAAAAACTATTTTTTTAAATATATGTAGATCATGCATAGACGTTTATTTTAGATATAGACTGGAAATGAAAAACCCATTCACAACACATACTTTCAAATAAACGAAAAATGTTCTACACGAAAAAAAGTCTTTTTGAAATAATTACTTTCATATGGATATTGAATTGTACGAAAATCAATTCTTCTTATTCATTTTGTAGAATTGAGTTATATACCATTAATAGGAATGATCCACAATGTAACATATGAAAGATTATTGATGAAATATTTCACTCACATGGAACTCATTCATCCTAAATGGTGTCGGAGTTTTGGGACATGCATTTGTCAATTCATTCTCACAATCACGACTTTACATCACAAATGGGTTGAATCTACGCATGTATTCGATGTAATACGTAATATCACTCATTCGTTTATTTGATTAAATCCCAGCCATAGGAGTCTTGTTTGAATGGAAAGGGCTATATTTTTTGAAGAGATTTATTTTAGGGAAAGGAGATTTTGGTTTTCTACTTCTTCATCTTCATACAAAAAAAAATGGCAATCTTACAAAGAAAGGAAGGAAGCAATCAATTTGAAAAAATTTGCTCCATAGAAAGATGTGTAGATCATGCGAAGAAGTAACTATCATACACAAACTGGCAGAGAACCATTTTCGAAATAGCTTTGAATAACACGGAAGAAAAATACTTTCCAAACAACTTCAATATGTACACTTTTCTCCATTCAGTTTGTATTTCAAACTTTTGTTATGGAATTGAATCAGATAGATATTATTCATAGAATTGCTACAAAATAAAGTAAATAAAAGAGGTAACACTATACTTACATTGAACACTGTCATCCTCACTGGTGAACATCCGATGTTTCGGTATAATACCTGCCTTATTGCCTCTTCAGCACCGACTTTGGATAACAATATAAGATGAAGCACTCAATTCACGAATGAGTTCAATTTACTTATGTCATCGATGACAGTATGTGATGTCATTCATTCGCTTATTTGATTAAATCGCAGTCATAGGACCCCTTTTTAAATTGAAAATACTGCAGAAATACTATGGAGGAGCGCATTGATAATTATTAAAAGTTTCTCTCATTGTGTTAAATCGACACTATTCCTGTATTCTACTTCTTGTAAATTTTCCTTGAATGTTTTATCAATAAGGAATGTCACAATTTTTAATTTGTGTGAATTATATTTCATCTTCGCACAGAACCTTATTTTCACACTCTATATATATATACTGTAATCAAATAATCAAACAACTGGTTGTTTGTCTAAGGATTAGTGATATCTAATAACAACATAAGTTCGCAAAAGCAACACCCAAATGGGAATGAAATTGGGTAATAATCATTATGTTATAAGTTCTTTAGGTACATTATAGTTGTGCGATATGTTTCACCATTCTATACTAAAAAAAGGAATTAGCATCGACTGGAAAAACAGTATCCTATTCATTTTCGTTTGGTGTATCACTGTAATATGATTCGTTCTATAACTCTCAGTTCGCACAGGAAATAATAATGGAAATCCGTTAGTGAGTACCGCATTTTAGATACAAGTAATTCTAATTGTGTTGAACTCAAGGTTGAAGGTTGTTCCCTTCCACATTCCTTGAATGTTTTATCAACAAAAATGTCACAATTTTTTATGTGAAACATTAATATCCGCACTTAAAAGCGATCGATGGCGTGGCGTCACATGCCGTGGCGACATGTCACCATGCGCAAGCGACTGTGCGATTTCCCCCCCATTGGTTCGGCTTTACCCTATTTCCCTCGCCACACTGAGCTTGGGTACCTTAGTGCGTATGGTTGTGTTTACTATAGAATAGAAAACATGTTTTACTGAATAAATAATTTTTTTTGAATAATTGAAAATCAAATATGCCTGACAGTGATGATTAAGTAAAAGCAAAATAACACTACGACCACTAAGACACACTATCAAGTTGTCAGTAAGTTAATTATATCTTATAATTAAAGTGTGCATTAAGCCCACGTTTATTAGGTCTCTCTGAAGAGTCTGCAGTTTTCATAGCATATAATATAAATAAATGCTTGAAGAATACATTTTAAAAATACTGACAAAATTGTATTTCAAAATTTCATTTTCGCACAGAACCATATGTTGACACTCCATATTTACCAATATATACTCTAATTATAGTCACATCATAATCAACTCCCATGTGATTTTCAAACTTATACTTAAAAACTTTAAGGCAGGACCGGATTTCCGGGCGTAAAGTAGCACCTTAGCGCCTGGGGAATACTTTATCGCCCGGCAGGCGATAAAATCGTTGACTAGGTGAATTTCAATCTCATATCGACAGAAATCTATATTCCTATGGTTTCAATAAATGCAAAATTATTGGCATACAATGATTGTGTCATAAAATGATTTTCTGATCTTGTTATCACATTGTCACTGTGGACTCGACTTTTTTTTGTACTTGTTTAATAATTGCTATTTCTAGGTTGAGTTGAAAAATATCCCTGACTAATTTTCGGCCTATTCACATTCATATTGGAAGTTGTTTTTTTCTCTTTTTGTCTGTTTCAATTGTACCTTCATGGTGAATAAACACGTATTATTATTATTAAATATAAATTCAAGCCACGAGCTCAGCCGTTGTAGCTTTTCAGTTGGTTCTTTCCCACGTTGAATTTTGAATAGAATATTTTACAGATTTCAGATCAAATAAAAAATCAATGATATCGAACGGACCCAGAACAACAATCGTAGATGCTGTTTAAATCGATTAGTATTGATGGGACGGTAGCCGGTTGAGTTTGCGCAAGTGGTTTGTTCCACTTAGTCGATAGACCACCATTTTCATAAGTTCTATTCGAACAAATTGTTTGCAAATTCCTAAAATAATCATACCTTGGAATTCAATCCTCTTCGTGTAATTTTTGAGTTTTTCGGAATGTAGACCCACTGGCTTACAAGACAACACTTTTATCTCCGAAAACAACTAAACCTCATAAATGAAAATCACAGTGAGGCAAATGCGATGATTTTGGTGGCCACCAAATCTGGATTTTTTTGAGCCTAATGTCAAAGATTTTGCGTTTGTTGTGGCTTGTATGGTTTTAATTTATGTTTTTCCAAAAAACGCCATATTCTGCTTTCATATTCCTCATATTCTATCGTGGATTGTCCTAAAATGATGTCAATATTTCATTATCACTTTCGTGGTTCGTTTTTCCTCAGCCACCGCTATAGATAGAGATGAGCACTTCTGTCCAGCCTCGGGATTGGTTTTTGTTTTTGTTGTGTCCGTTTTTGTGTTTGTTTCATTCATGTGTATTCCCACGAGTAGCAACGGAAGATATGTTAACCTCTGACAGAGCCTTGCATTACCAGAAGAAGGCTGATTACAATCAGGTTTCGCCTGGTTCCCCAAGGGTATCTTTCGTAATCGCATATCACCCTGCGGCCATCCAGCTGTCGGCACGATTCCTTACACCTCAGCTTGGGTAGGCTGACCTACGGTGGCATGTTTCCAAAGGCTTTTGGAAGTTTTACTTTCCCTCACCCTACTTTTTCTGTCACTGACCAGTAGTCCGGCGACCCCGTCCGTAAGACAACATTGGCTTTCCGGACAGGGCCTCCAGTCCCCTGGCCGTTACCCTATTCGCCATCTGGGGATGCCCGAATAGGTAGCCCAACCCGCAGCAAAATTTCTGAAAAAATTGTCGATATGCCGAGATCCTCAGCAACTTTTTTAATAGTGATTCGACGATTTTCCATAAGAATTTTCTTCATTTCCCCAATAGTTTCATCGATCGTTGATTCGCTTGGCCGTCCAGGGCTAGCGTTGTCATTCGCATTTTCTCGACCGTCTGTGAGCTGGTACCACTTGCAAACATTTTTCTATCTGAACGTATTCCTATGTCTACATTTCAAATGTTTCTAAATACTTAATTCTATTGCTAGACAAAATTTGATGCAAAAACTGTGCTCCATATTTTTCAATAATAGAAAATCGCCCAAAACGCAAGACACGTCTAACTTTCATTCCTCTCATCAACAAGCTAAACATGTTAAACAGCTGAAATTGTGAACATATGTTCGAGACGAGTATACCAACAAGAAAAAATAAAAAATTGCTTATCGAATTTACATAACCCGCCAACAGTCTACGTATACTTTACTATTTTCTTCTTTCGGATGTTTCGAATTTTCTGTGAATATCTCCCACTTCATTGCTCTTCCAATTCTTGAATGATTGTGGTTCAAATTATTTTAGGACTAATATCTACCTTCAAAAATAACTTGAACTGAATTACAGCGTACTTCATTAATATTGAAATATTCATTTTACGCAAAAATCATTCCTGATTTAATATATTTCACAAAATTAAACAGGTAAGTTGAGAGGACCCACACTGAAATCGTTGACTCAAGATGGATTCATCTAACTGAGAAGTAATTGTCGGAAAGCGAAGTTTCTCGTTATTCTTACTAATTATCTATAGGCGTGTTTACTGAAATTTAACTCTTCAATTCTTTCCGAACAGAAATACCTCTTCCCATCTTTTGTTGACTTTACATTTTACATTCGATACTTTGAGCCAGTTTCAAAGACGGAAAATTACGAGATATGAGGTATTTAGGAAGTAATATTTTACAATCTGATATTTGAAAACATTCAATTAATTCAACTCAAATCAACTCAAATTTCATATTTTTGGCTTCATTCTCGAGTTTGATAAACGAATCTAAAGTAAAATTGATGATATAACCTTTTCTGGGTAAATAATGTGTGGAATTTTTTGAGCAGTTTTAATTTTTTAAATCCCTCTTCTCTCAAGGAGAGTTCGAAAGGTTTCAGCATACAATTTTATGGAAAAGTGATACAAATCATATTGCTGTCAGACGCTTTGAAATTGATGATGAAGAAAACCATTTTTTGCATTTTATATAAAGTTAAATTATTGCCTATTGAATGTTTTTGATATGTATATTAAGATTCTAACCCTATAGATCGTAGCTTTAGAAATTTCATGAATGAACATTGTGAGTAATTTTTCTTGAGGGCAGAACACAAGTACTATAGGAAAATCGTTAAGGCGCTCTAAGAGCGGTACCTGTGCGAAAGTAGCGATTCACAGTAGATTTGAATCGCTGGAGATCAAATGCATTTGGAAAAATGTTCTTAGGAAGTTTATTTCACATAAACATTGTGCTCGAAATGAAAGAGTTCTTAAACAGTGGAGTTCGAGGTGTACTGAGTTGAACTTCAAAACGATGAGCAGCCACAGTCCGTCGCGTATCTGATATGTACCGCTTTTGGTGGAATCAAATGTGCCAAATCACTTGAACACCTCCCGTGAAAGTACCAACATTTCTTCGATGTTCCAGGCTATCAAGGTTGCACGTGATGTGATAATCTCCAATCAGGCGGATGGCAATTTTCTGGATCGAATCCAGCAACTTCAGAATATGTTTGGGGGCAGAGTTCCATACATGAGAACAATATTCCAAAGAAGGTCTAAGCTGAGCTTCATAAAGCATCAAAAGTTATTGAGGTGTGTACAGTTTTTTGGTTCGGAACAGTGTTTCAAGCTTTTGAAAAGCAGCCTTTACAATTCCAGCGACATAATTGTGTCAAGATACGCGCGTTTTTCTGATATGTACTGCTCCTGGTGGAATCAAATGTGTCAAGTCACTTGAATAATTCTCGTGAAAGTATATGCCTACTTATAGAAAAGAGACAAATCCCCAACTTTTCTTCGATGTGCCAGACAATCAAGGTTCCAAGTGATGTTGGCGTCTCCAATCAGGCGAATGCCTCTTTCTGAATGGAATCCAGCAGCTTCAGGGTATGCTTAGAGGTGGATCTCCATACATGAGAACAATACTCCAAAGAAGGTCTGATCTTAGCTTTATAAAGTACCAAAACTTGCTGAGGTGTAAACGGTTTTCTGGTTTGCAACAGTTTTCCAAGCTTTTGAGAAGCAACCTTACAATCCCAGCAACATGATTGTGTCAAGACATATTGGTGTCCATTTTACCGACCAACAAACTCATCGAAGCAAAAAGCGGAATTGCCTGTCTTGACATTATTACATCCTGCTCAGATACATATATCTTTTTGGAGAAAACTGATGCATGGGTTTTTGTTGCATTGAAAAGAACCAGATTAATGTCACTCCACTTCTAGATCCTCATCAGAAAAGCAATATATTTGATTTTTCGTTTTTTTCAATAAGTCGTTGGTATAGTGTAAAAAAAGGATAAAAAGTATTCGAGAAATATCCATCGACGGCTACTTGCAAAAAATGTTCTTTTAGGAAGCTGGCGATCCAGACACAAATAATTTCCGACAAGCCATAGCATCGAAGTTTGGCCAACATGCCACACACGGTCAAATGCCTAAGAAATATCCAGCGCAACAGCTCTTGACTCTCTATGTTTCTCAATTGATTACTTTATCTCGAATAACTTTTCTCCAATAACTGAGGTTTGTCATAGAATTATTGTTTGAAATATAGTCAGTAACTCATTCACTTTTTTGGTGCTGATCAGGGGGGAAATGTAAACATTCCACCTCGCGCCACAAATACATAATGTCGCACAGTTTAGTGACAAATTATGAACAATTTGCTACTAGTATGCCTCGCCATTTCCACCGAAATGCCAACACATCCCTTAATTTGGCTCAAACTGTACTGCACATGTCCTCCTACCCTAACACTTGCTGTTGAGTCTTTTTGTTATCCTCATACTATAGTACACACCTCTGTGAGGTATTTTCGATTATTTTCGATTTCGGTAAAAGTTTTTCTGCTCATATTGAAATGAACCGAAATAAACCTTAGACAATCCACGAAATTTAAGTTGAGTGGAAAAATTGAGGCAATAACCACCACTATGCTTATGAAACCGGCAAATCGACAGATTCAGCATTAATCAACCCTGTAGAGAAAATCTCCCAATCCCTTGACAACAAGGAGATTGCGGTTGCGTATTTCTCAATATTGAAGAAGCATTTGACAATGCACTACCTAAATCTATATGATCGTCTATGCCTAGAAAAGATATAGAATCGACCATAACTGGCTGGATCTATACCATGCTGGTAAGCAGAATTGCAACTACGATTCTTCAAGGTGAAGCCATTATGTTCAGGGTTACCAGAGCCTGCCCTCAAGGTGGGATACTATCTCCCCTTCAGTGGTCACTCCTCATGGATAGTCTGCTTGATGCCCTCGACAGAAGAGAAGTACATCTGCAAGCTTACGCAGATCATATTGTCATCTTGGCAAGGCCCACGTCGGGAAAGATAGCTTGTAATATCCTCCAAAGCACGATGGACATTGTTCACAGTTGGTACCTGAGGGAGCAGATGACTGTCAATCCCAGCAAAGCTGTGATAATCCCCTTCACTAAGAGGAGAAAATTTGACGATCCAACGCCACTTTCCCCCAATGGTGAGGTCATTACATTTGGAACGGCATTGTCTTTGATAATAAACTCACCTGGAACGCTGACTTGGAAAATGTTTTACACAAAGCCAGACTGTCCTTATGGATATGTCGAAGGATTTGTGATAAAACTTGGAGTTTAGATTTATGTGATGAATGTCAGACCGATGATCACTTATGGTCTAATGGCCTGGTGGCCGGAGGCTTTACAGAAAATGGCCCAAGCGAAGCTCTCTTGCTTACATAGACAGGCTTGTCCGGCCATCAGTGGTGCCATCAGTATCATAACGTCAGTGGCAATGGAGATCCTTCTAGATCTACTTCCTCTCCACATTTTTCTGGAGAGAGAGGCTAGATGGACTGCATATAGACTTGTGCACATTGCCAATTGCACAAATCAATTCAATGCAGAGTGCAACAGACTGCTGGTTGACACAGGAAGTCACAGCATTCTGGAAATAACCTCTGACTTCATGCCTTCAACTGTCAACTGCCTTATAAAGTACTTTTTCCGAGTAGAGAGGACTGAATCCTACGGGAGAATGAAATATTAATTAAGAGCAGATAGTTGTTGGTTCACATATGGATCGAAAACACCTTCCGGTTCTGGTACAGGTGTTTCTAGTCGCAGACACAGGACAGAAATATCAACCTGCCTAGGAACCTCTGCGACTGTATTTCAACTGAAAATTTACGCTATTGAATTGTGTGCGGAGAGATTGGAAAAATCCAAACTCATACACGAGTCAATAAAAATATTCTCGAACAGTCAAGCTCAAGCTCAAGAATTGGAAGCTCTTGGCACTTACCGAACAATGTCTGAATTGGTAGCAAATTGTCAAAAACGACTCTCCTCGATTGGAAGACTTAAATTTTCTCTGGTCTAGATTTTTTGCTATACTGCTAATTTCCTTACAAATGAGGGTGCCGCAAGCAGTTTTATTGGATCAAAACCTGTTATTGGCGTCTCTTCAGGCTTTGCCAAAGAAAGATTGAACACCTGGATGGCAAGAAGATTTAAGGACTTCTGACAGAATCTTCCAGAATTGACTCCAAGGCGTTTATTCACCCTTCGAAGCTTGATACCAAACAGTTGTTCGACTACAGTAGAGATGAATTACGTATATCTAACAGGCCTTCTCAGAGGTCACTGTCATTTGAATCATCATAGGCAGAGACTCGGACTATTGGAAGACAGTATGTGTCGCCTCTGTTCGGAATATGATGAAACAGTAGGGCACATACTTTGTGTCTGCCTCGCTGGGGACCGAATCAGGTTCTTAGAATTCGGCAGAGCCGTACTCTCACTATCTGACATGAAAGACCACTCACCATACAAACTAATCGGCTTCTTTCAGAAGCTGTGTTTATTTGGTCGAGTGTGAATAGGTGTGAACCACACTAAACCCTTGCGGGTTGCGGTGGAGTTTCGAATAGAACCACTCACTCTGGACCTAACCTAACATAGCATTATAATGTTATAATGCTAAAAAGGAAAATTTTAGCGATTCCAAAGCAGAAAATGTATAGAATGAAGATGAAAAACAACACTTACAAACAGAAAAACCATTCAGTTTTATTAATTTCATGTAGTTTTGATGAAAATTGTTAGTTTTCTATCATATTTTGATATGAAATACACGTTCCATATTCTTTTAGTGAAGCTATTTCTAGACTATCAAAGATTTATGTGAAAAAATGTTCGACTTCAGCACTGAAATATACCTACAGAAAAATAAGTGGCATTACAGATTATTGACTCACATATTGGAAAGTATGGATCGATAGGTCTCAGTGCACCGCTTATGATTTTCGAAAAATAATTATATATAATTATTACCATTGGCGCAACATGCTATTGTTTCGATTTTTTCTCAGGAGTGGTTATGATACTTAATTGGTAGTTCGGGTTCAATCAGATGACGACTTCAGTTGAATATTACACTTGTAAATTGTATTATTCAGGTCGAGTTCAAATCTTAAACTGTATTTATTTTAATTCGATATACATTAGTGGATTTTCACTCAAAACAAATTTACAATATTTCATTAAGTTTCTCCCAGTTCATTTATCAAATTATTTTATAAAAAAATACCATAAAATCATTGAAACTTTAAATTACAGTTCTCTCAGTTTTTTGCTTATTTTCATTTGAAACTCTGAACATTAGGGAAGATCAGACAAAAAAGAGTTACTAGTTGTCTTAATTTGTTCCGTATACTCTAATATCTGTTTTTCCGTTAATCAGCTGTCGCCCCCATACGAACGACAACTCTCAGAAGTTGAGAAACTTGTGCGAGCTAAGGACTAACGAGGTCTTACCTTTTA
>WOGP01006592.1:0-12277 GCA_015342065.1 Leptinotarsa undecemlineata | reverse complement strand
TGAGAGTTGTCGTTCGTATGGGGGCGACAGCTGATTAACGGAAAAACAGATTTTAAACAGATTTCAAACAGATTACCCTTCTGCTGTGGTCAAAATTTTTAAAACGAGCTGTTCTGTGTTTGTTCACTACAACCAATGAAAAATTCATCCTGAAAAGATGGCAACCTGTTTGCACAAGAAAAATACTCCACTTCTCGCGCTTGACAGTGGTAGTGACAATTCTGATGGCTCATCCTTCTGTGCTCTCAGTGAACCATTGACAACCCTGTAAAATGATGAAGTGAAAATAGTTAAATAGTGGAATCCAATAGTTTTCTAAATTTTCCTCTATGTTAATTTTTTGATCCTACAAATATTTTGCATAGTCCTAATGAAATGGCATCCGCGCTGGAACAGTTTGTGAATACAGTCAGGAGTTTGTCTTCACACGGTTAATAATATCTTCCTAGATTGGACATAGTATGTTAATTTAAGGTTATAATTTCAGGAAATTTCAGGGAGCTATGCGAATATTTAAATAAAACTAGTGAAGGACTGCTCAAGAATACTCAACATTTGGACAATGTGTTAGAGACACTAGATATACAGCAACATTCTCTAGGAATATTGGCTGTATTACGTGCTAAATTCAGTGTTATTGTAAACAGTCCGGACAATCGTTTCACATTAGCACAGGATTTCATTCAGAATTGCAACGGAGAACAAGTCAGATTCGCCCCTGATATATGTTAGTATATGTTCAGTAATTCAAATTATTTTGAAGTTGGCACTTGCCCATCATAGTTTGGCATTAGGTAGTAACTAGTTGGATTGTGTAGCTGTAGATTTATTGCTATTTGTGATTACTGATAAGTGTGAAATGATATGAAGATCAAATTAAATAATGGTCTTCCGTGCAGCTGAATTGCAAAAACGAAATTTTTAATTCTTTTCTCGTCAAGATTTTGCCTTATTTCAGACCTGCTGTATACAAAATTGTTGAAAATGTGTTTAGATGAGCATTAGGGATTATTCAGCCATGAGAATCCAAATTCAAAAATACTGTTTACTGTTAGGTCTCTTTGCAATATTCTATAAAATGATATGGTTAATAAATACAATGAGAATTATAAAATTCAATTATTTGAGAAGTGTATATGAAAAGTGTCTTAAATTTAAAAATTAAAAAGAACAGGATAATTCTCAGTTTCAAAAAATGTGCCAACATTTAATAGATTCTAGGAAAAAAAGTAACTAATTTGATAGCTATATAACTGGAGGTTATGGCAGTGCGCATGTTGAAACAGTTTAGGTAAAATTTCTTCAAAATACTATTTTTTTCATTCAAGGTGTTCCTTAATGATATGTGAATATTCAAGGATCTCTACTTATATGAAAAATAAAGACAGGCTGCTATATATACATTTTTGAGTGAAAATAATGTCAACAAAACAAGATCTAGTTTAATACAGTTGGTCAATAATTTTTGGACAATACAAGGGATTCAATATTTTTGCTCAATACGGCAGACAGAAACAAATCCAGAAAGCTACCTTGTTTAAATTTGCACATGATTCAAAATTAATTTTCATTTGGGAACAAATGTTAAAGTACCAGTAGAAAGTATCTAAGTCAATGGATGTCACTGTTAAATTAAAAAATTCTTTTTGTATAAAAAATGTGCAGCAGTCAGTGCCTGCTAATTCAAAAACTTCGATCGAGTTCAATGCAATACATTTTTTCAATTATTTCTCCGACAATAAAAGTGTTTGATTTTTTTCTTAAAAACGACATATGGGAAAAAAGTTGGGACATTTTATATCCAAAATTAAACGAGGAGTTCAAAAATAAATTTCATTTGAGAAAAATTCATAAACTCATATTTTTTTTCTTGAAAATATTGAAGTCAGTATTCTCGCCAGTGTTGAAGTTGAAAATTATTTTTTGAAAAATATAAACTGTCATTGCTTCCCAAATATCACTAAAAAATCCCAAATGGTTTCAGAAATATTGAATAATTTCTATTTTGTTATTAAAACTTTATCAAGCTCATATTTTCATAACGGAATAGTTTTGGACCATAGTTACCATAGCCTATCGTTTTTTTTTATTTCGATTTTCACACTTGAATATTCAAATATATCATTAAGAAACACCCTGTATAACCCTGAATGTTTAGGGATCCTTCACATGAAACTAAACAAATCAAAAATCTAAATATGGCCAAAAAAAAAGTGTTACTGTTGCCAGTATTTTTGATGTTGAAATTTAAAGTATTTGTTTTAAATATTTATGTGATATGTATATGAATTTTTTGAATTTAACAAACAGTAACTTATCGTTCAATACATCAAATGTCTTTTCGATCAAAGTAAAGTACAATGGGTAGAGAGGCGATTAGTTTTTTCATTATTCAACATATTATATATCTCAGTTCACTCAAAATAGTGATCATAGATCTATATTATCCAAATCCGTGTAAAAATGTCATTATTGAATAGTTTGATTCCAGAATATCAGCGAATCCTTAGTAGAAACGTATCTGAGCCCATCACTTGGCATATTGATTTTTCTATAGACCTCTGAGACATTATTTGCTTCTTTAACACAAGCCAGAGAGAGAACAGATAGAATAATGTTCAGAATTCAAAGAGAGGAGTACATAATGGAGTTTCATAAGGATCAGTTATTGGACCAATTTTATTTATACTTTTTAGAAGTGACTGAAATTACTACACTCGTAAATAAATGTGACCCTCCAAAATGTTATATTAGGCAAAAACTGTAGAAAAGCTAGAGCTCACAATTTAAATACTGATATAGTTGATATACCTTTTTGATAATGTAATGATATTAAACATGATAACAAAAGTTCATCTGCTAAAAAATGTAGAAATTTATTATGTTGATTATATTCAAATTGAAACTCGTAGAAATGTATCTCTTTCATTAAAGCACATTAGATGATTGTAATCTTTGGAGAAAAGATGTAAAATAATGTTTATCTAACCCATAATGTGAAAACTGGAATATTTCCAAATTCAAGCAAGTTAAAGTGATTCATAATAATAATAATAATAATATAGAATTTATTCATCAATCTTCCTTTCTTTGGAAGATTTCCTTATCCTTTTTTTGTATCAAGATGAAGTAGTAGAAAGCCAAAAACTTTCTTTCCCAAAAATTAATCACTTCTAAAAATATAACCCCTTCAATTAAATTTTTTTTATATTTTGCTTTTTCTGTAATAGTGGATCATCTTTTGTGGTTATGAGTAGTATTGGAATTATTTTAGATTCAAATGTTTGGAAAAGTTTCTGTTATAATACAAGCGCTGATAGTTTTTTTGTTACAAATTTAATATTTATTTTTTATAGTTGCTGAGTTATGCCATTCTCTCACAAACTATTTAATAGATCAAAGACAACCACTGCAAGGAGTATTATTATTAAAAAAGGCAATTTCCAAGCTGCGATTATTCGATTCTCAACTCACATCAATACATGCAGATCTCTGCCAGCTTTGTCTGGTGTCAAAATGCTTCAAGCCAGCTTTAGAAATACTAAATATTGATATAACTGGAATATGTCAAGAGGTATGTTCTTATGTTTTTTTTTGTGTAGTATTTTACATATCACAATATAAAATCGAAACAAAATGGAACTGTTTACTGTTTTCAGAATTGTTAGCAACCGTTTGAAGTTTTTAGGCCTGATGTTTCGTCTGCAACTGCGGCAGACGTTATCAAAGATGATTAGACAGTGGTCCAAGTGATCTTGACTTGAAAGTGGCCAAAGTGTGTTTGCATTTATAATGGGACTAGCATTATTGGGAGAATGTGTATTTTGAAGTTCCGGTATCCATGCTCATTTCCTGAAAGTTAAAATTAGTTTTGTTTATAGGCTTATATGGCCTCCGGACTTCGTACATTCGATTAGCAGGTTTTTTATTTTTCTCTTATGTTGGTCCAGGTTTCTCTGAGGCAGGTGGAAAAGTATGAAAACAGATTTTTACTCGTTTATAATCAGTAATTATTCAGGAACCGAGCGCTTGCATTGCTGAAATCTTAACATATTGTAGCCTGTAGGTTTGTCGACTACCACTCCTTCTTTTCACTCAGAGTTTCCCATACCACTGGAAATATGTTGACGTCAGGTGGTGATGTCTTGAGCAAACAACCCACTGATGAGTTGCAGGTACGAAAACAAGCAGACGTCTGTCTTCCTTTACCATTGAAAATGCAAACAAAAAACTTCCAGTGTACATATAGCAGTTTTACCACATTGCCATATCACCTTTGATAATATCTGCCGCTCTTGCAGACGAAACCTCAGCCCTAAAAACCACCAAGGAACTGAGAAGCAGCAAATGATTTATAGACACGGGTTGTGGAAACCAAAATGTTCAGTTTACTGATTTATTTTTTCCAGATTAACAATCCGAATGGACCTCACTTCGATTCTAAGTATTTTTTGTTATATTATTATTATGGAGGAATGATATATTTAGCTGTTCGTAACTATGATAGAGCCCTGTATTTCTTTGAAGTTGCAATAACAACTCCTTCACAGGCAGTGTCTCATATTATGCTGGAAGCTTTCAAGAAATATATTTTGGTCTCATTACTATTACAAGGAAAGGTACAGTATGTTACTTGAAACCTGTTTGAAATGAAATTATGTTAAGAATTGCATTTAAAATGATTCTCCGTTTATTTTAGATTCAGATGATACCTAAATATGCCTCGCAGGTGGTAACAAGATTCATAAAACCGTTATCTCAGCCTTATTATGAGCTAGCAAATGCATTCACTTCCAATAATACCACAGAGTTAAATTTGGTACTTAATAAACATGGTGAGGTAAGTTAATCTATATTCTTATATCGTACAACTGAAAATGAGATTGATAACATCATAAAGAGTCTAAAAACCTTGTCTGCCAAAGATGTGTTTGAATTGAACAGTATAATTATAAAACTGATCAGTGATTTTATCATCGAGCCCTTAACACATCTAATTAATTTTTGTATTGGGCATAACACCTTTCCGGAAGTTTTCAAACTCTCCCAAATATCTCCAATATTTAAAAAAGGTAACCATGACGATGCTAATAGTTATCGTCCATCTCTATAATACCCAACCTAACAAAAATGTTCGAGATAGTATTGAAAATTAAACTAGTGGAATTCTTTGAAAAAAATGAGTTACTTACCAACTTTCAGTACGGTTATCGATCTGGAAAATCCACAGTTACTGCCCTAAGTGATGTTTGTGATAAAGTATTGGAGTCTTTCGAAACACAAGAATACTGTAACGCGAAGTTCTATGACCTTTCACGTGCCTTCGATACGGTAAATCATAAGATTATGGCGGGAAAACTTGAATACTACGGGATTAGGGGTGGACAACTAAATTTATTTAAGTCATACCTTGTAAATAGGAAAGCTAGAGTGCACTGGGAAAATGAAGTATCCGATTTTGTAGCCATGGAGCACGGAGTACCACAAGGATCTGTACTAGGTCCCATTCTTTTTATTATTTATGTCAATGATATGATGTTCAATATACAGAGCCTAAGCACCTCTATTCACCCTTTTGGTTATGCTGACGATGTATCAATAATACATTGTGACATAAACAGTCGGTCATTAGGAGACCTTATGATAGATTCTGATGAACTCATCCGGATGTGAAATAAGAGTAACTACCTTTCCCTCAACTCTGACAAAACTCTGAATCTCAACTTTATACTTGTTGAACAAAGAGATGAAGATCGAGTAAAATTATTCGGTGTACACCTTGACAACAGCTTGAATTTTTCATATCATATCAAGTATCTTTCAAAACGTCCCTCAACTGCCACATATATTATAAGACAGCTGAAAAACAAACTAACGGAAGAATATTTGAGGATATCATATTTTTCGTTATTCCATTCAACAATGACGTACGCTTTGATAGTATGGGGATCCTCGAGTCACTTAGCTAAAATATTTACCCTACAAAAAAAAGTACTCAGGATAATGGCTGGGAAAAGTTTCAATGAACATTGTGAACCAATTTTTAGACAATTTGAAATTTTAACACTTCCTTCCTGTTTTATATATGAATGCTTAATCTACATGAGGAAGGAAATCTCCAGAGGCAATATGATTAGAAATGAAGAAATACATAAATACCCTACTAGAAAAAGAATGGACTTTAGATTGCCTAAACCAAGAATAACCAAAACTAAGCACTCTTACAGATATCTGGCAATTAAATTTTACAATGCTCTTCCCACTGATCTAAAAGACGTAGCCCTGAATATGAATCGATTCAAAATTAAAATAAAAAAAAAATTTATTGCGGAAAGTTTTTACTCATTCGAAGAATACTTTTGATTTCTTTTTATATTCAAATAGATAAGTATGTACATAGGGTGTATCTAATAATTTAATAATTAATAGTGTAATTCTATTTATGTACATGTAAATGTATATATACCTATATGAGTTATGTGTGTCTGGTGCATATGTATGTGTGTGTTCTTTTAAGTTTATCAAATTATTGATTTGACGTATGTAAAAACACTTTGTGTAATAGCATGAATAAATATCTCTCTATCATTACTGCAGTTTTGTCCTACAAGGAAATTCTCAAACAAATACAGTAGACTCGATAAACCAATAAAAGTGGTAAAGAAACATAGAAAGTTTCATTTCTCATTTTTTATGATGATCTACTACGTAGTGGCTACATCCATCAATTAGGTCTGAACAAGTTTATCGGATACTGTGCATATAGGTTAAACAGAGTTATAGCGTTAGCGTTTATTGAATAAACGTGTAGGAAATAATGTGTTATACAAAAATTTAAAAAAAATAATTCTTCAATCGATTTATTTCTTTCATACTCTTTCAAGAGCAACCATACACAAAAGCCACTAAACGAAACCAGATCACAAAAACAAAGCATTCGTGATCGAACACCATACTGAACCACGAATGAATTGTTAGACTCGAATGTCCTTAAGGATAGGCCTAGTAAGAACAGGAGATGAGGTCTCCCTTATGAAGATGCTGTCTATGAGAACGACGCATGAAAATCAATGATGAACGAAGCTCCCAAAGCCATTGACAAGACAATATTCGCTTTCAATGCAACGCGTAATGATCCTGTGGAAGCTTCGTTTATCTTTGATAACGATCCTACAGATGGCGCTTTCCTATCTAAGGAAACGACAAAAGACTCGCATAAGGAGAGAAGACATCGACTTTTCTTACTAGAGGTACTTGTAAACACACATTGAAAACCGCTGAGAATTCAAAGATACTAATGGATTTTCTATGCACAGCAGGTGCGGCTGATTTGGTGCTGTGGCAGAGTAGCTGTGGCAGCCAAAAGTTGCGAGAGAATGTTGCGGCGGGTTTGCGGGTATAGGAGATAATGAGGGAGAAAGAGAGATAGGTGCGAATGCAGCTCTTGTGGAGACCACGCTTAGAGGGCTCGCCGAAAGCTATTATTTATGTATTGATCAGAGCTCGGCCCTGCTCCACTAACTTGAAAGTAACGTCCGCGAATTCAGTTTGGGGGGTAACTTGAAGAGACACCGGTAACACAGTCATTTTATCCAGATGAAACCAGGGCATAAAAACAAAGCGTTCGGGATCAAACTTCAGGCAGTGGTGCCACAAATGCATTGCTCCACTGTCCTTGAAAGACAAGTCAGCATGAAAAAGTGTTGACATTTCTTCTTATGAATACGCCATTCATAGAATCGACAAACAAACTTTCATTGTCCAAACAGGCACTAGACCCAATTACAGGACACGGTATACAATTTTGGGATGAAAGTGTCAACTTTATGAAATATATACATATTGTAATAGTAATACAGAAGACCCAAGATGAATGAGGTTTCCAAAGGTATTCTGTTGCAATGGATGGTGTCTTTGTGAGAGGAAATGTCGTCACTTTATCTCAATCTCTCCATGTTTGAGAAACACTTTACTGTCAGATTTTCATTGACAATTTTACAAAAACGCAACACGTGTTTCGTTAGACAGTAACTTCTTCAGGCTTGTCTATACTAACAAAAATCTACATATTCAATGCCTTACACAGTGTTTTTCTTTAATGTCCTCCTCCTTTTATTTTTTGAACGGGTCAACTCAAAATACTGAAATTTGGGATAATAAAATTAATGCATGAATACTTTATTTTCAAGTAAAATTGACAGATGAAACTTTCGAAATGGCGACTGGGCGCCATCTTGAAACTTAACCTCACGAACACACGGCACTGATAAAGAAATATTGTGAAACGGACAAAAAATTAGTATTCAGTCCAGCTAGCCGAACCTTTATTCCTCAACTACATTTGATAGCACGTTTACTAACTATCTGGGCGACTAGGAGCCACAGGCAAGAAATGTTTATGACTTTACTCATATTTTTATTGACATTCCAATTGGGAATGGATAGACTATACATTTAGCAGAGAAATGTTTGAATCTCGAATCTTTTAGGATGTTCAGAAATGCATAGATTCAAGAATTTGGGTCATTTACTGACGAAACACGTGTTGCGTTTTTGTATAAAACTGTTTAATGAAAATTTCACAGTGTTTCTTGGATACGTAATTCCATCACATTACTCTCTTTACAGCTCGTTTTTAAACACTTTGGTTGAAAGTATGTAATAGAAAACAACTAAAGAAACTTGTATACTAAAAGAAAACCATTCGTAGAAAGTGAGATGAGGCCAAATCCTGGACACTGGTGCATATGGACAGGTAGGTTTTTAGGCGAAGGTCTATTGAAAATTTATGGAATTGTCTTTCAATCATTGAACCACATCCAGGCAACCTTGGCCATATTCTGGGTGAGTCTGCGAATAGATATGCCTAATTATATCTCTAGGTAAAAAAGTAATTTAGGAAAAGATATTTTGGGAAGTCAGTGTAGACAAAGCATTTATTTTGACATATTTCCATAGAATTAAAGAGAATACGTGAATCATATTCATAATTTCAGAGGGTGGTGAGGGCGATGATGAGGTATCTACGCAAATGGTCACTCCCCATTGATCGGCACTACATCCCACGCTACAATGCACTAGTAGACCAATCAGAACGAACCAGCGAAAGTACGGACCAATCGGAAGTGAACATTTGCATGTACACCCCACCTCCATCCGCGCCATTATCCCGAGCTTCATCTGAAATTATAAGTACAACTGAATGTGTAGCTCGGCATTCAGTTGTTGCTGAGTCTTCCCGATATAAACTTAGCCCTCGCAGTCAACGCATATACCACTGATGATGTCTGCCGCAGTAGCAGATGAAACGTTTGCTAATCCAACTTCCATTCATACGTGGCATACCAGTCCGGATTGTATTCAAATTAATTATGACTGCGGTCTTGACAGACCGTGTTCTTAAATTTTCTTATGTTATAATTTTGTATATAGGACCATGCAACCTAGAATTGTGATAGAATGTTGTGAAATATCTTCACCTATAGTTTGTGTTTGAGAATTGATGCTAAATGTTCTCAATTCAAGACAACTTTTCTTTTTTTTTTTGAAAATCTTTGCAAGAACTGTTTTCTTTTGACATGGAATTAGTAGTTTGAAAAACCTTTCCCGCAAGGTGTGGTCCGTAAATTTGCACTGCATTGTACAACATAATCGAAAAAATCAAAATCCTGTTTGTTGGGCAACTCATATAACTTTGCAGTTACTGCAGCACAAATTTCAGTTTCGTAGTAACTTATATTGTGGAGTTTCTTATTCAAATTTGTTGAAATCTTACGAGTCATAATAAGACATAGAGGTGCCATGCCTATACCAATACAATACATCTATTTTCAAACGGGTATCGTACTCTCCTTTTCTGTACAAATTATGGGCCAGGGAGGTAGCGGGTAATTGCAGGTTATGGAGAGTTTGTTTACATTTAAAGTACGTGGGACCATAAAACAGTGGCGGTTGGTTCAGTTCATAATTGGAGGGATATTATATATTTATAAAATAAATCATTTCAGGTGAAAACTTATTCTGTTCAAATAGTTCCTACAGGAAATCTGATTTATTAATGATTATGGAAATGAAGCCAGTTTTTCTACCACCTACTAGATTTTTATTGATATATGGCTTTATAATAAAGCGCGTTCTTTACTGGGTTAAAATTAAATTATTTCAAATGAACTAATTCATAACAATGATTGTTAATTTCAAAAGTAATGAACTTTGTTTTATAAAATCAGGTGAAGAAGTATGTGATTTATTCTCAGATTTAACGAACAAGCGGTATGGTTTGTGAGGTCCGATATAAGAACTTTTCGATTAGAAATCATGAATACTCATAATTAAGATTGAGGTTTGATATTTATGTGATTTCTTTCAATATTGGTATCCAGGGGTCTTTGTGGACCGACATTGTTTTTTTTTCAATAATTCATGGTGACGAATGCTGTAATTACAAAAAATCATTAATGTAAATGAAAACAAACTATTCAAAAATGAAAGTTTTTCATATGTGTGCCATAGGTCATATTCATTCTGTGATCAACAGATTAAAAAGCTTTCTGCTCAATGTTCAGTTTGTATACTCAATAGTTATTCTTGTGCAATCGGTGTTATATCTGTTATATTCCTGTTAACGCTTACTTTACAACTAACTTTTTCTTTCTTTGCACGTAGCTTTTAAGTTGCATACAAACAATATTCAATAAGAAATAACGGTTGTCATTTTTTTAACCTCTTTCTGGTTGGGATATGTCAAAAATTTAAATAATGTAAACCTAGTTTCAAAAACTTCATTTATAAGAATAAGCCAAAAAACGATAATTAAAAATATCCACTTTCATAATGTTGGTCCAGAAAGACCCTTGATACCAATTTTGAATGAAATCACAGAATAATATCAAACCTCAATCGTAATGTATTACATCAGTTCGGACTTCCATTGTCTAATATAATATAATAGCAAATCCGGAATAGCAGAGCATGTTTGGACTCATCAACATAATATCAAATGGGCTCAAGCTGAAATCATCCACAAAGAGGAACACTGGTTTAGGAGAAAATTCAAGGTCGCCGCGTATAAGTCCAGTTATCACCCGAAGACGATTATGGATACTAACAATCGAAACGTCGTGACGTAACTTGGTTTGAAATATTTTAATCTTCATTTTTATTTTTCATTTCTGTTAGACAATGGAAGTCCGAACTGATGTAATACACCACGAAACATTGTCAACCACCTTCAAACTTAATCGTAATTATAAATATTCATGATTTCTTACAAACCGTACCGCTTGTTTATCAAATCTAATAATAAATCACAAATTTCTTCATCTGATTTTATGAAGCAAAGTTCATTACTTTTGAAATTAACATTCATCATTTTTATTAATTAGTTAATTTGAAATTATTTAATTTTTACCCAGTGAACCACGCGCTTTATTATAAATCCATACATATATAAAAATCTATTAGGTGGTAGAAAAACTGGCCCCATTTCCATAATCATTAATAATAAATCAGATTTTCTGTAGGAACTATTTGAACAGAATACATTTTTACCTGAAATGATTCATTTTATAAATATATATATAATATCCCTCCGGTTTTAAAACTAAATCAACCGCCACTGTTTTATGGTCCAACTTACTTCCCGTAAACAAAGTAATGCTGCCTTCAATGTAAGGATAGAAGAGACCTCTATATTGTCTTTTATTACTCTGAGGTTGATGTCAACCGTTTCCGCTAAAACACATTTCAGACAAGCCAACATTGTTGCCACATTTCGAAAACATTCTATTTTTTATTCGGTTAGTACGTGGGGGGCAGTCACATAGCTCTACGGTACTGGGAAAACATACTAGGGAACCCACACAAAGGAGCCCTTCTGTGCAACGTAGACCTTTACTGCAAGTAATGCTACAAAGGGACAGAGAGTTCATTATATTTTAAGCGAATGGGAGGCATGGATCACAGGAGTCGAACAATTTGTATCCAGGAAAATATGACATTCATCCAGCAAGGGTCTTGCACAAACTAGTACAGGGAACAAGATTGTTGGAATAGGAGAAAACTCTGTACCGGGTATGGAAATAGAAATCAAGGGAATGCGCATAAGTAATACTAGGCGTTTGCAAGTGAAGCCTAAATTACGGTAAGTAACCAACCTACTGTAAGTACTTATACTTACAGTAATAATAATAATGTTTATTTCGCTTGTTAATAAGTAAGGAATAGTACATAAAATATAATCCCATACAGAAACAAGGAGAACGTCAATTATAATTAG
>WOGP01006591.1:0-12279 GCA_015342065.1 Leptinotarsa undecemlineata | reverse complement strand
AAACCAGAGCTAATAAAAATTTTTCATTGTTATTTTCGTTTTTATCACCCCAAAATTAGTAGAAATTGACTAATTTAGTGTAGGAAACATTCAAAAAATATTTTTTTGTTGTGTTGTGTAATTAAATCAGAATTAGGGTTTCCATTCGTCATTTCCCATTCTACATGTGAGTAGAATATATTTCCTCTCAATTCAATTACTAATATTCGAGGGTGTTCGGTGATCCACGTTTGATAATTACATACTTCAGTTAATTCTACTAACTGTACTGCAAACAGTCTCGTTCGGTCTTCAATTACCACGAATGTCTTCGTTACTTGGGGATTCACTTTTTCGGTAATCATAGTGGCCTACCTTCGTACAACTTTCCGTATTTTCTGCATTTCGACTCTAGTGTAGGTTCCCAAGCTAATTCTCCTGCGAAGGAATCTATACAATATCCATCGCTGTACTGGCATTTAAGGTTGTTTATTTAACTGATTGAATTTGAATCTAGTCGAGCTAGAGCATAAAAATCTCTCAATGTTATTTTAACATTGGACGTTACTACTACATTTTCATATTTCTTTTGCCGAAAATAATATGCGCATGTTCCATCGTCGTCTAAAGTTCCTGCTAGAACTATCGACGTAGTTTGTATCGTATTAGGCCGTACTGTTATGACAGATGAAACAAAACCTCTGTATTCCTGTACTTTATGCGTTTTAATACATTCCTCCCTTCCTACGGTATGCACATATGACATTAGACTATCGGGTAATAAAGAATTGTGAGAAAACATTCCACATTTTGTCATGATTTGTGTGATTTCTATGAGACAAGCTCTCACGTGAATATGCTCATACCTCTGTTTTTCTAACACAAACAATCTTACTTCCCTTGATTCATAAGCGTCCGGTATTTTGGGACATTCAGGTACGTCCTTCAATGAAATCGCTGTTATATTAGCGTCCGGGTTTTCGCAATTATAAGCAATCATTTTCGCCAGCACTCTGTGCTCCATCTGCGTTACCAATACCATAACTGTAAAGGACAGTACTATATCAATGTTTTCTTCCTTTTTTTTATATCAAGCTATTCCTTCTTTTATATTAATCATACTATTCGGCGATGTCGTTTTAACTTACTAACATTTCTACAACTTTCTAATATTTCACATTCCTGACTAGATTATTCGCGGTTCTTATTCGTTTATTCAACTATTTATCAGTGACAAATCCATTTTCCTCCTATCTCATTTTATCTTTTCATAACTACTTTCTGGCTCACTATTAATTTTTGTTTTATTCTAATTTCGTCGCTTTTTGACATTCATTTTTCCAATTTCTTAATTACTATTTACCTATACACAAGGTCGATGCTCTTAATCTTTCGGAGTCGTCTTTTCCACTCATATTCTTCTATCAGAAATCCAAGGTATATCATCGACGGGTCCTCGTGACCTAGTTTGGTAACGGGGACGCAATCCTTCTACGTTTTCATTATTTTCTCTTTCATTTATCACAGGAAGTCGAACCTGTTTTCCTGGGGGAAATTTTAACAAAATCGGTAGCTGGTCTTTCCATTCACATTGCTCGTATTCTTTTACATCTTCTTGATTCACTTCTTTTTCTTGGTTTTCCGTTTCAACTTCCTGCGGATCTCCTTCTTCTGCGGGTGGTATGATGCAGTTATTTCCTCTAAATACTTTCTCTTCAAGTCTTTCCAAACGCTTTTCTAGTCTACTCATATATTTTTGTACTTCATTGGGCTCTCTAACCTCAAAAACTCTCGAAGTTTCACTTTCTAAAACAACCTCTTGATTTAACAACAACATTGTGTTGGTACTCCAGCACATCTTAACTCTGTATTCTTGCAGAAAATCCATTCCTAATATAATATTGGTAGCGAAATCGTCTAAAGGCACAACTAAAAATTCATGCGTGATCGCTTGGTTATTGCCAAATTTTAATTTCATGTCAACACACCCTTCATATGGAATTAAATTCCCTTGCACATCGCGTAAAGCGCAATCCTTACTACGTTGAATCTCTTTGTTATTTACTATACTTGCGGAAACTAAACTACATTGAGCTCCGGTATTTATTAATACTTTTCTCCATATTCCGTCAACTTCTATAGTAACGGTATTCTTCTGGACGCCAACATTTGTGCACGCAAATATAGACGTCCAACTACTTCCCATCTTATTGACTAATCCATATCGACTCCGGCCGCTGGGACATGGGGAGCCGTTCTTCCGTTTAACCCTTCTCTGCTGGGTTCATTCAATCTTTGCTTTAACGGGCATTCAGCTGCCCTATGTCCTGTCTCTTTACACATGAAACATAATCCTTGTTTTCTCCAACAGTCTATTTCTATGTGTCCCATTCAGTTACAAAATTCACATTTCGAGCAATTGTTCCTCTCTTGTCTTTCTTGGCCACGTATTTCATATTTCTTTTCTACTCGCGAATCCCTATTGTTTTGCGTTATGTCATTATTTTGCCTATTTCTATATCCTCGTTCTCTTTGTCTATATGCGCCGTTATTACTTTTGTATTCATTTCCATCTTCACTCTGTCGCGAAGTTCGTATTTGCCTCGAATTGGAGTTTGTCAAATTCTCAATAATCTCTCCTTTTTCGGCTAATTCTAAAGCTTGTGTGAGCTTGAAGGTCCGGCAAATAAGACTTTTTTTCGCAAAGGGTCGACAAGTCCCATCGTAAATTGCGTGATTAGTTATGATTCTAGTTTCGTCTTTAGTACGTCGTCAACGGCTTGCATTCCTGTTAATACGGTTAATTTCGCTGCCAGTACTTTTAAAGGGTCCAAAAAATTTCTGCAACTTTCGCCTCGGTATTGCCTGCATTCCGTGAATTTTCTTCGGTCTTGTCCTGGAATTTTCAAAGTTCCGAATTGATCTATCAATTCGGAACGTCGTTCTCAACAAATCGTCGGCTTCTACGATCTGTTTGGCTATTCCCCTCAACCTTAATCTCACTAAAGCTGTGATTTTGTCATCACTCCATTTAGCCAAAGCTGTGGTGTCTTCGATAATTCTTACAAACTCGGAAACGTTTGTGTTACAATTAAATATAGGTTGGTTTTCCAAACTCAAATTAATGGGCGCACCGTTATCCATTGTGACAATTGGTAATGTTCGTATCTCGTTATTATCTGGCATTGCTTGAGATTTCAATTTATCTCATGACCTTATTATATCCTAGTCGTACTTGTTACCGCTATTATTAACTAATTTCTTACAAAAAGCGCATCTTTTACATTCCAATTAAAAATTTCAACACTCGGCGCGGGGATAATTAAGGGAGTAACCTAACCAGTCGACATAACCTTGTCATCAGTCTTAGTAAATTCCGCTTGTTACCTGGGACATACTTATTTAAACTTTCAGTGGTTCGTAACGTATCCAAGGGATTATCTTTAAATAACCCTATTAGTACCATTTATCATAGATATTACTGTTCATAACTGACACCTATTTTGTTGGTCTTATTTATCGTGCCTGACAACAAGTATTATTTGATAAAAGAAATTGTTACCAAGCACACCTGCTATCAATTAGCACCTGTCACGCCTGACAATAATTATTACCTTCTACACCTGACACCATTTATTACGGAACCCCCCTTTTTATATATCACCTGGTTGGCCTGATTTCAATTGGTGACTCTAAGGAGGCGGTTCCCACACTTTCTGACCAATCTAAATACCCTCTCTACAGTTCGGGAGCTGTTATACTGGAGATGATGTTTCGGGTAATTCGAAACGTCATGAGTGTGTAATAAAAGCTTTATTCACTTGTTCAGAATCGAGCGGTAGTTCCTGAACAAGCGAGTTTATGGATAACTGAGTGTTAAATTACGAACCTACTGAAACACAGGTCGAGAATATTTTAACATTTTATTAACTATATCTAAAGAACAACAAAGGCAATAATGGATGCTGAGCACCAATTTCGCAATTCCTTCTATTACATAAAACTTTTTTCATAGATATCTATCGCTACCAATATAATGCGTGGATTTTAATCCTAACCGCTGAGAACTCTATTATGATCAATGAATATGCCAGTTTGTTTCTTTTTGATAACTCAGGACAGGGTTGAAACCAAAATATTATCATTTCTTCAATATTTCAGTTATACATAGTTCCTTTGATAACAGCAGGAGGTAATATTACGATCGGTTTACCTGTCGATAAAATACCAATAACCTTACAATTTTACAATAACTGGTGAAACAGTAAACCACATAGTAACATGTAATTAGCGTTGTCTAGATATAAAATCATCCATATGAAAAAAAATACAATTTCTATTAATTGAGCCATAACATCACAATAACCAGGCAATTTTATACATTTCCGGATATTGTTTGTTGATAACACACATAAGGCCTTTGCTAGTGCAGAAAACCTACTAGATCTGAATTCACAATATAACACATGGTACAATTATTCATAATACTCATCTATAAAAACACTTTAAGACCAATAGACAACATTTTTATACAGGGGAATTTGCATGCATAGACCGTCCTATGGATAAACATTTCAAACATAAATCAATAAAAACCGAGATCCTGGGTTATCATAATTATAGGTAATCAGTTCGTAAAGGACACAAAATTATAATTTGCGGTAATCAAACATTTCAGCAGGGTTCATATGGAGAGATCTAGTGATTCCTTCATTCCGGAGATAACGTAATATGAGTTTACTCGTAGAAATCGCACCTTAATTATTCATTGTTCACTATTTCGACTTTGTCTTATTCATACTCACATAAGAATATGTATTTGCAAAATCATATTGAAAATTTTCTTTCTCGAATGCAAAAATCTTCTGTTTAATATTAGGCCACCAACTTCGTTTGGACTTTCAGAACTTGAATGAATATTTTTGCTACAAGGAGCTTTTTTTATATCCGGCTTATCGCGCAAACAAGTGACCACCTGAGATCGTAAATGTCATTCGAACATCAATCTCGCGGTGAAATTATATGTTTTCAGTAATTTATAGCTCATTACCCCTTGTCGTGCCGATGCCGCTTGACAGTTTACATAATTTATTATCCTATTTCGGTGGCTTTCGTCGGTCTGTTATCGCCTTTAAATAGTTAAAATTGATATTACAGGAATCTCGACTCTTTCGTTAATTAACTGAAGCGCGCGCAACTTTCGATGATTCAATTGTTCTCGGCGCATTACAGGTCATCTCCCACTAAACCAGTGAAGGGGAAAGATACCAACAATCGAAACGTCGTGAACTAACGTGGCCTGGAATCTCTTAACTTTGTATTTTCATTTTCTTTTTGCATTTCTTTATTTTTATTTAATTTTTATTCAATTGTTCTATTTTTACTTGTATTTTATTTCACTGTTATTTTATGTCAGGTTTTTGCTTAATATATTTTTTATTTTCACCTATTCGTTTTTTAATTCTTCTCTTTTAGGTGTCTCAAAGATTTCAAATCATTTTATACATTAGACAATGGAAGTCCGAAATAGTGAAATTCAATTGTTCATATGTTCATAGGTATTTATGTGGACGAAGTAACTGACTAGTATGCAGCTGCCAGACAATTGGACATTTTGATTTAATATAGTTTTATTAGTTTTGTTCATTTTGATTGTCAAATACATTTTATCAGAACATGAAATCTTCGAAATATTGTCAACCATTCCCTGATATGAACATGAAAAATAATTTTTGCTGGAGACAACTTTTACCATTATGACTTAGTTTTCTTTAAACTGATGAAGAAAATATTTTTTTAACGGCCCCAAATACCCTACAGCCCCAAAAATTCCATAGTTCATTTTCAAACACTTCTAATTATAACCCACTCTAATTAAATTTCTATTACGGATTGTGTGACATATATATTGACAAAATCCGTTGATGCATTGGCAAGCTGCATACGTTCTATCTCAGTTTCATTCAAATTCTTTAATTTCATTCAAATATTTGTGAAACCATTTGGTAATTTTTCCTGGTAATTTTTTTGGCAATTCTTCTTCCGTTGACGTGGGGGTTTGCTCGACACACTGAATCGACCGCTGTGTGAACCGGTGGTTCGAATCGTAGGGCCAAACGATCGATTTCTACTGCCTATCATCCAACCCATCTTAGGAATCACACGTTAAGAGGTCTGACCTCGTTAGTCCTTAGCAAGCACAAGTTTCAACTTTTGAGAGTTGTCGTTCGTAGGGGGACGACATCTGGTTAACGGAAAAATATATTTTGACAGAGATAATTGTTTTAAGTCGAAAACATATGACATTTTACACAGTGAAACCAAATAAATATCGAGAACCTTCTTAAATGATATTGATTTTTCGATTTAAATAGCCCAACCACAAATTTGAAACTTTCTCGAGAAACAAATGAAGTGGTTAAATGATGTCTGCCCTTCATTATGTTAAAATATTTACTGATTTCAATATTAGGCTGAAATCAGAATTTTAAAACGACCGAAAGTCGCCGTTCTTCATTGCCTTCGTTGAGTATTCGGTGAAAGTTGAGGTTACTTCAGATTGTGTTTAAATTCTCCTCTAATTTGCCGCGTTCCAGAACTTCATTAAACTTTACCTCACGGTTTTCGCTCTGTTTACTTTCTAACTATGAATGTGATGAAGACGTTCACCCTTCGGTGTAGCACGAAACTTCGTGAACGTTGGTCAACGAAGGTAAAATATCGAACCTCTCAACTCACTCGGCGACATAACTTTGTGGGTGCAGGAAAATTCAGTTGGAAGATAGATCGTTGGTGGTAGTTCAATGTCTTTATTTGTCACATTTTTATTTTATACCAGATGACACAAATGTGACACATTGAATTGATTATAAACATAGAGTATAAATATAAATTATGTTATGGAAAATAACACACATTACAAAAAATTGCTATTTAGAAACAATCCATTATAATATCTTCCTTTGGTTTTCTATTTCTTTGTTATTTTAAAGAACGTGGAAAGTTTCCGAATGAAGAAAAAACAAAATTTAGTACACCAATAAAAACCATGCACAGAAGTTTCTTTTAAACCATTTTCATTGAATTACAATGAATGAACATGAACATACGAAAATCAGTTTTTCTCATTCAGTTTTGCCACGTGCCAAAAAAAAAACAAACAAAAAACTTATTGTTCTTAGTTGTATTTATTAAAAGGTTAGGTAATTTCTGAAGGGCTCGGTAACAGACGCTCAAGAGGCACGCGCAAAAGATTCTACGGCAGCTCAGTCGGGTATAGGGTGGGTTGAACTCAAACACTCTCTATACCGAATAGAGAAAAATTAAAAATATATATATAGGGCGCCACCGACTTCAAAAAAAAAATGAGCGAGTCTAAGTTGGGAGACTCCCACTAGCTAGATATGGTTTTGTTTCCCAGATCTAACATAAGTTGAATAACTGCAAAGAGCCCTTGGATCTATTCTTATTATTTGTATCTCTAAATTTTACGAAATAAGTATAGACCAATTTCGTGGAACAAAAATTAACAAGATTATATTACCAGTCCCCAAACACTTTTCTTTAGAATCTTATTTGGACATAAATAACTCAAATTTTACCAACTGTTGTTACCTCTACGTGATCACGTTGAGTGTACACTTTTGATATTTTAAAGGCCAGAGGTTCTTAAAAGTAAAAAAAAACGGAAGTAACAATTAAATATATACTAAATATTTGCTTTCCAGCGGAAACTGAAAACTAATTAAATCGTGCAGGTTATCTGAATAATTGATGACGAAGTTGGTTCCACTGTCTAACGGCACACGGAATAGCAGTCACAGCCCTCCAAATCGGAATCGTTGTTATCGGCTTACGTAAATCCTTCGTAACGAAGAGCAAAACTATTCGCTGAGGTCACAACAAAGTGACGAAACGATAGGCAATTAGTCGCTTGAAAGCAGAAGTGCAGTAATACACAATTTTGTGAGAATTTTTAATTCGGAACTCGACAGAAAAATTCCTACACATCAGCACTGCTACTTCGCAAAATCCGACAAGTTTAATTTTTATCTCTCGAAGCAAAAAAGGTTTTTTTTCTCCGTACCGAGAAAAAATAAATAAATTGTACTTCGGCAACCCCTGATTCTTTATGAATATGGCCATCTGTCCACCAAGAATATGCAACCCTTTTAGCATCCGAGTTTAATGAACTGTGGCTACGATTCCGAAGCCAATGATACGGACAATTATGAACAAATAACTGCATTAAATGAATACCTAAAAAAACTAAAACTGAAACCGAATTAAAAAAATTAATTTAGTTTGAACCGTTACAGTTTGTACTCCAAATATCATAATTAAATGGATATCGTAAACATGAATGCTACACAACGTCATATATAAAAGAGTACTCATATAAAATGTCACAAGCAAAAATTTCGAACTCCAGGTGTACTTCAAAGTACAATCCTTACCAAAACATATTGACCTTATGTTCTTTAGTATCTTGCTGAATTTTTAGGGTTTTTTTAATATCGTTTGGAAATATAATTAAATAATTTGATCCTGCATGAAGGATCTATTTTCAATATATGATATATTCCATATGTAAGTCATGTCCGTTTCGTTTGAAATGGCAATAAACCTCTTTATTTTGAGTAAAGTGATGTATTATATAATTATTGAATATTTCTCTATGGGCTTCAAAATATTGAAGATTAAAAAAGGGATATACGGAAACTACACAGATGACTACACCAAAAAGATATATGTTCATTTTGGAATAAACTGATGCCTAGTATGTAAAACTTCAATCGTTTTCTGCTGAAATTACCAGTGGTATGTTTCAAATTGAAAGTTCATAAATTTTTTATCAAACTTCCATTACGGCATGTATAACACTTTAGAATCGCAGTTACAAAAGAAGAACTTTCTTCTTTTGTCTTGAGTCATTTTAATCCCGAAATTTCTATACAAAGGCGGGCTTTTCAACAAAACGCTTGGTCTGTTTAGAAAATATACCAAGGCTTTGTTTGATAGATTTATACTGTATTGTTTGAAGTAGTGCATTTGATAAATAAGTCTTTATTACGACCATGCCTGAAGTCGTATTTCATAACTTCGGCACGAGGGAAATGTTAAATGGATGCTTTGTAGCGTTCGGTTCTGAACTATCAGTATTATATTTTGGAACAATGACAAATGGTAGTAGTGGTACACTGAAGGATTCTCAACCAATTCCAGTATTAGAAGATATCGAGTCCCCGATGATTCTTAACGAAAATGTATGTCTTAATTTAGCAACAGTATCACTCAGAATGGAGATAAAAGATGCAAATTCCTAGAGTAATTACAAATATCTGCAAAATTATCTTTAAATGGCTACGTTTTCAAACATGTGACATTAATGTTATTGTGCAGGATTTGGAGAGATTAAAATGAACATAAATATTTTAGTTCTATTAAAAATATCTTAAAATAAACATCAATAACGTTTCTAGAAGGTGAAACTGATTCTATTTCTGGGGAAGAATTAATTTAATGAAAATAGTTTTCTCATTAAGGCATGAAATTTGTGCAAAAAGTAAGTTGTTCCTAAAAGTGGAGAAGGTGATATTTTTTTGGCCAAACCGCTGAGTGCTGAAAACAACATTTCTGAAAATGTTTGGTAAATATTTGTCCCAGAGCGAAAATATCATCAAACTTTCACGGGAAGAACAAACCACTGCATATATTATTTGCTTTTTTTGTTGAATTCTCCTTGAATTGAACAGAGAGAAACAATTTTGGAATTTTCAATGAAAGATTTTGGCACAGAAGTAGATTTCCATCCACCGTGCCTTAAAATATTGGTAATGTTGATCCCATGTCCCATGGTTATATCATATATGACGATTGCAGAAAACAATGTTCAACGTAATTCCCAGGATTTCTAAAGCCCAACGTCATTGCAATATTGGGATAGTTCTGGTACATATCAATATTTGATGGAATTTTTCCAAAAGTGTAGATTCCCATACATTTTTTTCGGTAAAATTCTAGACAGCCTCAACCAAAACCTGTAAAATCCAGTAGAGCAGTGATAATTTTGATGAAAATTCCAAAATTTTGTTGATGAGATACTTAAAAGGCATATTTTTCAAATTGTATTCATTATAACTTGTTCAATGACGAAAGCATTTCGACATAATTTTGACATGTATTATTTTATTTCCTGAATCTAGTAGTGTGGTCAGATATTCTCAGGAAAATTTTCTTCTATTTTGTGAAGTTGAAAGATAAGAGAAGTTGGCTCTGATGGAAAATATAAGTTTTATAGGAGTCCTTCTTTTTAAAATCGATCACATAATATCAAAACGGTAAGCCTAAGAATACGCAATTGAAAAATATGTAAAATCAGAATCAATGAGATCCTATAGAGCAGAAGAGTCGAGTGTTGCTCAACGCGCGTTATTTTTTTGAAATTGATTGCTTTCTTCCTTTTCTTCAAAGACTTCACTATTTTTTTGTATAAAGATGAAGAAGAGAGATGCAAAACCTTTCTTTCTCATTGAAATAGCCTTCAGAAATAATCTAATTCTCCTGCTCATGGTGCTAATTTGGTTAACAAAAAGCGCGTCGACAATAATATGATAATGTTTTTTTCTCTAGAGTCAAATATAGAGTGAATATATGAAAAGCTGATAAACGTGCGTAATGGTGAGAGAGACAGGGGTCAATAACGCCAGTTTGATAGTATGATTCATCTAGACTAGTCAAAATATTGTCAATGCAATTGTGACAGCCATTTTCAGTCCTAGTATACTCAGCAATAGTTGCCTGAAGGCCAAAAGAGTTTGTTAGGCAGATTAAATCACTGAGATTAGAGGATGGTTTCAGAAAATTTATATTAAAATCACCCAGCCGAATGACTTTTTCGAATTTTTTCGAGATAGATATTAGAAGTTCCTCTAATTTGTTAAAGAAAATGGTGCAATCCGCTATACAAGCTGATCTGTATAGCGTGATTACGGCCAATTTCAAAATGCCCAGTTAATCCCACACACCTCGATGTCACGGTCAATACAATATTCACCTAAACGACAAAGTTCAAATTCAATATTATCGCATACAAATATAGCTACACCACCATGTATGTATTTAGATCTACAAAAATAAGTTGCCAAGTTATAGTCCGGAATATTACAGAATTGTAAACAGTCCGCATTCAACCAGTGCTCGGAAAAACAATTCTGTTATCATGATGTTTCGACAGGTATTCTTTTTTCTTGAGAAAAAAAACCTAATATGTGCTCCCATGGGCCAGACAGATTCGTCCCAAGCTTTATCAAGGTTGCACTAATTTATGCAAACCTTAAACGAGGAGTACAGCTGTGGGAGCATTGAAATAATTTTTTCGATTTGAGATTCAGGAAAAGAGCCCTTTATATCCTGAAGAAGTTCCTCAGATGCGATGGAAGGTTTCAATTTATACACATGTAACATACAGGTATAGCAATTCCTGCAGAGGAACAGTTCTGCGATTTTCCTACAATTAGTTTATTTGAGCCTCGGAAATGGCGTCTCTCTTTTTTCGGACCTCTATCCAACTGTATGAATTTTTGAGATTCGAGATTAGATTCGGCTTCGTGCAATGCAGAGGCTACCTGTTCTCTATATATCAACGGTGTCTCATTTGTGGATATTTCTTTGACAGAATCAGGTCTTATGGTTTTAATTTTTTTCCTATGATGGGATACATGTTCCCATTTTTCGACGTCGATGTTTCTATTAGTGGGTGTTTGATGGTCGCCATCCAAGATGGTGTGGTTATCAATTGGTATATTTGCGTTGATAACTTCTGGATTCGTATGAGAAACATTGCTTTCCAAAACACCAATCTTAAAACTCATTAGCTTGATCCTTTCAGACATATGTTCAACCATTTGTCTCAATAACACTACTTCTTTCCGTAGTTCACTACACCTCAAATCTGAGCAGTAGGCACTAGCCAAAATTCCAAAATTACTACAGACGAATTGTATAAGTCCAAATCTATATTCTCGGAATGAACTTCACTGCCGGTGACTGATTCAGAACATTTAAGACATGATAAAATCATACTTCTTTCATCAATAGTTATCCAATTTCTACATTTGATATGTAGTGGAAGTTTACACAGTTCTGCAATTCTGCAGTTACTGCAGTTTTTGAGTAAATCTTTGGGGGCAGTTGTCAACACCTGCTTATCGTTCGCCATGTTTGTGGCCATGTTAGTAGGAGATTATGGGCGATTCTAGGCCTCCCCCCACCACTATGACGTATTAATTGCTTTTTTAT
>WOGP01006590.1:0-12280 GCA_015342065.1 Leptinotarsa undecemlineata | reverse complement strand
ATATAGTGTCAGTACTATTCTGATCATTTCCATATCGTAGGCAGCTGTTTCAGCCTATTGGACGTTAATACCGGGCAGGCGGTCCTTGATTGAAGACAGAATGTGAATAACCAAGAACTGTACTTGCTAAAAATAACTGCGTAAGCGCAAGCGAGACATAGTGGAACCACCTACTGGTGTAACATCAAAGTCAACTTGCCAAGTTTTTATGTCAGTGTTGGTGGAATGACCAATCAACCGACAACTGCGTTAGCAGTTATATATGTTATTATCACACATGATCCCGGTTCAACAACATCTGTCAAAATAAGCTTAAACGTTGCGTGTACGCTTACATCTTATGGTGCGTTGCATTTGACAGCCTATTTCTACTCACCACTCAGTCTTTCGCTTGTATAATGTGGATTTCTCCCAAAGAGAGCTTCATGCATTCATAAATAAACCCAATTTAATCCGTTGTAAGAGAATACTTCAGTATGAGGGCGTCTTAGTCTTAGTGCGGTGAAATCCCCTTTTAACCCTGCCGAGGTTTGATATCGTTACTGGTTTACTACAAAAGGTAATTAGGGCGAATAATCGCTTGGCGTCAGATATTTCCATATCATATTTTTTTGGAGAATGCAGATTCGAGAAAGGTTCATCGAGATTGTCAATAAAAGATTTATTAGTCGTTATCGCTAATTGTATATTTTGAAATGATTTTCTTGAAATACAGGTAACTGGAAGTGAGAAGATATTTTTGGGAATGTTTTCTTTCACAATCTGAAAAAATGAAAATTTCAATAGAGAGAAGGGTCAAGAAATACCTACTCATGTATTGATACTTGGTCAAATTGGTGGTGATAAATGGTTTTCAGGCATAACGGAAAACACTAAAACAGAGGAAAAACAGGTCTTATTATTAATCAATTACAGAATTCTAATTGCCTTTCGGGATCACTTGGATGCAATTTTTGAGATATATATGGTTTGTAACATTTCAAACAGCTTTTTTTGAGATGTCTCCAAGAACTGATATGACAAATATTCAATTCGGAGGATATTCGATGTGTAGGTTTACAGGGTTTGATGTTTATCAGCAAATTATTAATTTTCAATTAAAAGGACACGATATCTAACTTACCTCATCAAATTTTCTTCAGTTTTTTGGTCGATTCTGTCTCCGTATTCTTTCCTCGGCTTTTCAAATGAGATTTTGATCCAATAACTTGAACATAGTTAGATGTGGTTGTCGTTTTTCGGGATAAAAGTTTAAATACATTTTTGTTGTTCTAACACGGTTTCTAACGTATTCATAATACATTTGTATCATTTTTTTCTCTTCCTTCGTGAAAGCCATTTTTTGATAAAAATTCAATGACGTGTACAATAACAAAATGTCATTGAGTGTAACAATTTGAAAGTCAAATTTAGAAACATCAAAGTCAAAGCCTATTATGATGAGAATTAATTTTTTTCAATATCTTCAATTTTTTGAAAGAGAATGATAACTCATGATTTATCATTGAAAAGGTGAAATCTGGTTCTGTTCAAAACAGAAAAAATCCAATGTAGCGCCCATAATAAAATAACCATTTTCCTAAATTTCTGTCTTTTCCGGATATCTCCGGATATTCTCGGAATTTGAGAAATGTCTTACAGCATATTGTTAGTCCAGGTAAATGCGAAACTTAGCCCCAATTCAACCATCTTCGTATCTCTCATAGTTTCCGAGATCCCAATGGTGAGGATCGAATTTGAAACACCCTGTATAATTACTGACAATCAGAGAAGAAGGCAAACGATATACTTTTGTGAATCTAGTTTTCAATTTGTTATGGAACCATAGTCGATGCAAGAATGTTTTAATGGCAATTTCATGACGATTGCAGAAAACCGAAGGATAGCTACCAGTATTAGTCATCAAAATGTACATGATCTCAAAAAATATGGACATGATATATGCGATAATATGTTTCATTATATTCCAATATTTATATCTCTTAGACAAAGAAGTTTATATCTGCCTTCACACCTGGTTTTTCGTTGTTTGTTATATCAATCTATCAAACATTATTCTGTCAAACTCTAGGAAGATTCAATTCATTTATTTTCACTTGGCCACTGTACTATAATCAAGGAAAATTGGAGACATTCTTGCAGTCTCAGAGAACAACACAATTGTTTGTAAAATGGAGAAATAACACCATGTTCTCGGAATGAAGACAATATGAATTGTGGCAGCCTTCAGAAAAAGGAAAGTAATAACACTCAAATATTTAGTAGCGCTCTATTTCATAACGGCAGCGACCAAGGATCGGGCTAAAATTACGACGTACGTAACGTTTTACGGCGGTCGTTTTTAACTCCCATATATGCACAACAAGCGAGAAAGATAAAGAACAAACTATACCCACTATGAAATGTGAGGAGGTTTTGTGAATGCATATAAAAATCGTTCTGAAACTGAACAAATGTTGAGCATGATCAAGGTTTCTGTATAAAATAAACTTGTATAGTCTTCATAGCTTATCGCAGTATTTTTCTTCAAAACTGATGATATAAAGAGAAAACATTCGATTGTTGGTTTGCTTATGGTTCATGATTGGTTTGTTTAATGGTTTTAAACTACTCAACCGATTTTTTAAAATTACTTGTAGAAAGCTACATTATCAGTGGTAAATTCAATTGATTAGTGTATTTATACACTAATCCCAGAAAAGAAACTCTGATGAAATAAATTTTACAGAACCAAGATAATATGAGATCATATTATATATTCACTTCTTTTGATTTGATTAGAAGTGTTTCCATTTCAGTAAATTTTCGTGATGTCCATCATAAGTGTACTATCTCGTTTTACTCAGACCTAAAAAGTAATTTTTGTGGGGACTGTTAATTTTTTTTATTTTTCAAGTATTATTATTGCATCATAAGAAGATAACAATATGTCGTTTCGAAAACACTTTCAAATAAAGAATTTTGTGTGGTTGTGGTTGCTGCATTTCTATCGATTTATGTCAGAAATTAGGAAACTTTCCATAGATTTGACTACATGAGTTGTCATATCAAGTTTTGTCTTGTTAATTGTTATTCTGGATTGACAATCTGATGTTATTTCGTGCTCTCAGTTCGTTGTGAACACGACAAACTGATTACCAATTCGCATAAGCAAGCATGAGCAAGTATGATTATTTCGTACATCTAGTAGAATTTTATGTATTTCTACTCATTATACATATTAACTTCATCACTTTATAGCAATATAAGAGAATAAAGACCATAACTTGCATAGCTACTTTCATGGTAATTTTTCGAAATTTTGGAATTTACAAGAAATTGATGGGTGTCTTCCAATAGGATCATGCTGTTCAACTTTTTGGTGAAATATGTTTCATGAAATATATTGTGAAAAGTTTCACTTCGAATTTCTTTCATTTTCACCAAACGTTCGATTTGATTTTCATGGTAATATGTATTCACATTTCATATTGAGTTGACATATTATACTTATTATACCGTATAATATGGTATACTGGGTTACGAAAAAAGTATTCAGAAAGTAGTAACTTGAAATCGTATATTGATGTAGCCGAAGTGGCTCATTCTGTGGAATCAGAAAACAAGATTTCAATTGAAACTTTGACGTTAGCTCAATCAAATATTACTTCATCAGAAGGCATACTTCATGTTCATCAATGTCAAGTCCAACATGTAAATTAACAAAAAAAATTCTGTCTTCCAAAACTCGTTCAATGTTATAGATCTAAAAAATGTCGTAATGTCTTCAAGCTCTGAGTGTTTTTTCGACAATCTGAGAACTAACTCATATTGATGAAACTTCAAATTTGTTTCTTAATTACCAAACTATAAAATCTCAAGAAGTTTGCATTATTGAGAATAATTACATGTTTTCATTTAGAAAAAGTCTTGTGTTGGAACCTGAAGTCAATCGAGGTGTTGAGTATATTTTGAAGTTGAGTCAATTTCTGTTATTGAAAATGTATGTACCATTTCAATCGAGTTATCATCTTTTCAAATTACTTTTTTCGTTTGGTTTTTAATAAAATACTTGAATATGTAGTATCATGGACCAGTATCGTGTACAGAGCTATATAGCATGTTTTTCGAAAATGTGCATTCTCGAAAAGTTGCTGTAACCTTTTTCCTATCGAAAATTTGTTGTTTCTAAAAACATTTCAAACCACTTTCATACCTAGAATATAATCTAACGTATTCAAAAAACACTTTATTGTGAGATTTTCACGAAGCATTTGTACAAAAACGCAACACGCCATACAATGACTTCTTCGGACGTGTCTTTACTAATTATATGCTACACATACCTAATTCTACAATTTGAAGTAACTATATTTCCTAAGTTTGTAATGAGTTGAATTACCTGAGCTCATGTTTCAGTTTCCACATTTGAGAGAGTATTTAGTAACGAGGAGTCATTCAATTCTAATTGATCATTCAGAAAATTACCCGAACTCTTGAATGTATGGATTTCTAAACATTCTAAAAGATTGAGTTTAAAAGTTTTATCTTCTAAATGTAGCACGTCGTATTCATGATTTTACCCATGCCCTTCTGCTAAAAGCTGGTTTGCAAATGTTGAATTGGTCTTTCTATTTACAAAACTACTTCTATTATCTTCAATTCTTTGGGAAAATGTTCTCCCCGTTGGGCCAATATACAGTTTTGGGCAAGAGTGGCTCTTTCCCAAAAAACTACGAAAACAAGTCATGAACCAGGTCTACCCAAATCGATAACGTCAGTTATAGAACATTGTCATATTTGGGTAAACCTATCAATAATATTGCTTGTTTTCTGTAGAAAAAATTCATAAACGTAGCTTACAGAACTAATAATAGTCTAAGTGAGTTTATTAAAAACAATGAAGACAAAACTTCGGTGTCGAATAGATCAGGAGTATATGAGCTGACTTGTGGCTCTTGCCAAAAATTGTATATTGGCCAAACAGGAAGAACATTTTCCCAAAAAATAAAAAATCATAGAAGTAGTTTTGTAAATAGAAAGACCAATCCCATATTTGCAAACCATATTTTAGCAAAAGGACACGAGTTTAATCATGAATACGAAGTGCTACATGTAGAAGAGAAAAATCAGAAACTCAACCTTCACAATGTTTAGAATTCAACAGATTCAAGAATTCGTGTAATTTGCTGAATATTTTTTCAAATGTGGTAATTTAGGTAATTTAATTCATTACAAACTCAGGTACTAGAAATATAGGTACTTCAAATTGTGAAATTAGGTATATTGAGTATTGAATATTTGGAATATAGTTAGTAGAGACACGCCCGAAGAAGCCATTGTATGACCGAAATAGGTGTTGCGTTTTTGTGAAACTGTTTGGTGAAAGTCTCACAATGAAGTGATTTTTGAATACGTTAGGACCAAAAGAGTTATTTAACTCACGCTAGAAGATTTTCAACGCCGCATGGCTTTTCGCCAGTGGTTCCTGGAAAGATGTAACCAAATGCGTGATTTTTCGTTAAATTGTATCTGGACAGACAAAGCTTGTGTGAGCAGTGCCGGCATTTTCTACTGCTACAATTATTATGCTTGGCACAAATAAATCCTCATTCTATTGTGGAGCAGTTAAGTCATAGAAGATTTGAATTTAGTTTGTGGGCAGGTGTTTTCAAAGGTAGAATTATCGGCCCGTTAATTTATAATGGAACTCTCACATTTCAGAGGTATTTATAAATTATAAGAAAAATATTGAACCCCTTGTTGATAAATTGCCACTAGTGGAGCCCATAAAATATATTTTGAATACATAACATATGAATATATTTTCACAACACTGCAATTGTCACCAATTTCACGGCTGCAAATTTCGGTAGTAATTGGCTAACCAACCAAGAATCCAATCGTTGGCCAGTCAGGTCGCCGGACCTAACCTAACACCTATGGATTTTTACCTCTGAGAAAGGTTGAAAGATCTGATTTTCGAATTGATGACCAATTCTAGATACGGTTTGGAAGCCGTAGTGATGCAAAGTTTTGCTTCTCTCTCTCTCTCTCTCTCTCTCTCTCCTTATTCGATAAAAAACGTTTAGGAAAGTTGTCGCCTTAATGTGAAAGAATCTGGTTGATATTTCTAATACCTTCTCTGAAAAAATGTATTTCATTGTTTGTTCTTCATCATCATTATTATTATTGTTTGAAGTTTCATTTATTAGTAGTTGTTAATATAGTATAAGTTGTTATCAGTTTTATCAAAACTATGCGTTTAAATTACTGCTGTGGAAAGCTTTCTCAACGTTTGACAGCTATTACTGAACAATTTCTTTCCGTTTTGTCATCGCGTCGTCCAAAGCCTACTTGATCCAAGTGTGCGATTCCAAGTCTACATGAGACAAAGATGACTCTAGCAGAACATCAAGTGTGCTACATTTTTGTAAAAGTAATTTTGACCTTTGTTGAATTATGCAGTAATATACAGAAACGTATGAAAAAAAATAGTATCCAGTTTGGTTCACTCTGTACTCATCATTTTGAAACATTAGCTACCGAACTTTCGCAATTCATGAACATGTCTCCGTACAAACACCATAAACATGGATTAATAATTTCATGCTTGGCCAATGCAAGTTGCTGCATTACTATAAATTAACACTTATAAACCGCAGCGTTTGTTTAATCCTCGGTATACACAACATTAAAGCAGATGTCCGCTATATACACGACTATTAGCGTGGAAGTTTCATACTGTGACTCTTACTGCAGTATTATGTTTACACAAGATCCCACAACACGGACGGGATAGTGAAAAATAAGGGACGAGATGGCAGTGGCTTTTTGAATTTTCTAGGCGGATTATACTTGTTTCGTTAATTATAACAGGAGTGTTGAGTTCCTTATATTTCTGATATTGTCAGCGGGTTGAAAGTACATTGTACATAATCTGAATATAATGATTCCCAGTTACCTAGGACTTTTCACCTCTTAACTATCTGTAAATCTATACTTATAAATCGTTAAGTCACTCACTCAACACTAACTCATCCATCTCTGTTTCTCCTTACTGGTGAGTCCTAAGAACTAACATTTGCTATAATTTGGTAATATTGCTATATTCTTAACCGAAACAGATACGAAGACAATTATGTGTTAAAAGGTAACTGTCATCGGGAACATCGGGAAAAATACAGTAGTCGAAGAAAATTTACGGGGAAAATTTTTATTTCGAAGGATATCAAAAAATAAAAAAAACATTTTTGCATTCGAAGTGTACTATGACGATGTAATAATGAATATTTGATAAAACGTTTCGTGTCAACAGGGCCACCATAATTTTTTTTTTTAAAAGGACCTGTCTTTTTTATTACAGATATTGATAAAGCGATGAATTCACAATCCAATGGTATATTACATTTGATATTTTTATAGCATTCCATTTGAAATGACCACCATAATCAGTGACAACAATCAAACAGAAAAACAATTTCTGTTTGACTTTCTGGAAAAATGAAATAAATACGGAAAATCAAAGCTCCACATTGAATGCTCGAATTGACGACCTCTTTGTTGAATGCACATAAGTTGTAATTTCTTTTTCAATTTCTTTATATTCTCCGAAATAACAATTCCATTTTTTTGTTTTCACCGTATACCTCGAAAAGGGCAAGAGTCCCCGTAAATTTTCTTCGGCCATTGTATTGTCATCGGTGACAGTTACCTTTTTTCCTATTTAATCGGCTTCGTATCTGTTCTGGTTTGGAATAAAACAATGTTACCACGTGATGAAAAAAACAGCCTGTTTAGGTGCTTGTTGGGTACCTATAACATGGTTACTAACAAATATTGCAACTGGGGCGCCCAACGTCGGAAAAAAAAGCGCGTTTGCATTTGAAAATCACTTTTTCATCATTGTTTTTTCATCGCTATATTTTCGGAAGTTGAAGTTTCGTATGTAGGTTCGTTTTATGTTGTAGATGTGCACTGAAAAAAGATTTTCAAATATTTCAACTAGGGGGAAATGGCACGTCCATACAACATTTTTTATCAGTTTCCCCATGCCTTTGGGAGAATTTATATTGAATATCAGAATTGTACCCGGCTTTGCACTGGTGCAATGGTCAATTTGATCGATTCTTGATTGAAATTATGAAAAATGAAGCTATTATTTGTTGCAAATTCAGAATAAACTTGCTTTATTGATAGTGGAATTTTCAATGTGAAGAAATATTTCCTGAATATTATAATCGATTATTGTATAGATTGAAAACCAAAGCCCTGGTTTTGAACTGGTTGCCTTACAGTTAAAAACAAAGGACGAATCTCCTTCGCCGCTCGTTGTCGAAGCTTGACTTTGCAACTAACCGCCTTCGGGAGGCTCTTTCATCTTTGATATTCAGGGTTAGTGTTCTCTGTTGATACCACAGTCTTTGTTAGGAAAGATGTCATCGAACTCATATTATTCAGTCAAAAATAGTGTATACTATTTGCTTGGTTGAGAAACAAACGTCTTTTTTTGTAAGCAGATTCTTGTTTCATTCATATCACGTCAATTATATCACATACGATACATCGCATACTTACTTTCACATATATTCGTATCTGTATGGCGGTCGATTTCGAAGTTTGACTCTGCTTCTCTAATAACAACAGAATGAGTTTCATGTCAATAAATTTGCCGTAGGTACTGACAACTCATCATTGTTCATATTCAACTATTTTTTTGTTATATTAGTTGTTGCCCGCAGCTTCGCCTGCGTAGAATTTGGTTTGTCAAAATGAGTTTCATGACATACCATTTTAAATAAATAGTTACAAATAGTTATCCAAAACTTCAGGTTTCCAACTTCAAAACTGACAAAATTCAATACAATCTTTGCAATACAGTTACTAAAAAAATATGCCAACGGCATTAAGTAATGAATAGCTTCGAGAATCAAATAATTTTTTCTATAAAGAAATTCGCAAACTGACACAACCGTCAACGACGTCAGTCATCACGCGTCTGCCGGCATTCAGGTCGCGTTCTCGGCGATGGCGCTTCATTGCTTAGACTGCTTCTCTACCCCTGCGCATCAGCTCTCTTCGTCTTACAGTAAACGAGCCGCGAGGTGGCTCATTGCGTTGCGTCAAGTTATTCTCATTGTGATAACTTTGAAACGAGTTGTTCAAATTATTCAGAGTAAGAAAAAAAGTTTAACTATATTAAATACTTAAAACGACAATTGTATAAATTTTTATAAAACATTCACAGATATTCTGAAATATGCATTGTGAAAGAAGTATCGAATTTATTTGTATTTATGGCTCAGTATTTTGCATATAGTGGCTACCACATAAGAGGTAGAAATATGCTATCGCGAACTTTCATTAGGAACTATTTGAGATAAAAAAATTTCAAGGTTCATTATCTGCATGTAGGTTGGGTTAGGTCCAAAGTGAGTGGGTCTCTTCGACCCTCCACCGCAACCCACAAGGGTTTATTGTGGCTCACTTCTATTCTCACTCGGCCAAGCAAACCCAGCTTCTTAACGAAGCCGATCAGTTTATATAGTGAGATGGTAAGAGTACGGCTCTGCCGAACTCTAAAGACCTGATTCGTTCCCCAACGAGGCAGGCACAAAGTAAATATATGATCTGTTAATGAGGTAGTCAGATAGTCAAGTTGCAAAATTCCCACCTTGATACCCACGACAACCTTCCCACATCAGGGTTTTTGGACGTCAGCTACACCTAACGATGCCTTACATTTAGTCGTGCAGGGCCTCTTCACCTCTGGTATTGGTGAAACCTCACTTGAGCGGAAACGTTTGCTAAACCTGCTCATGGGGAATAAGTTCCCCCACCTGAGACAGATTCTGTGTACACTACAGCTCTCGCTCCTGAACTAAATTCACAGAGAGGTCGATTGGAGTCGTAAACTCGATATCCATCTCCTCTGTAGACTCGCTCCTGAACTAAATTTACAGGTAGGTCAGTTGGAGTCGTTAACTCGACATCCATCTCCTCTGCAGACTCGCTTCTGAACTAAATTTACAGGAAGATCAGTTGGAGTCGTAAACTCGACATACATCTCCTCTGCAGACTCGCTTGTGAACTAAATTTACAGGAAGATCAGTTGGAGTCATAAGCTCGACATCTATCTCCGCTATAGACTCAGCGTCAGTAAGAATTTTTAAGTTTACTCTGTCCATGAAAGTCCCACGAGTAGCTAGGGAAAGAATGTGAATCACGGCAGAGCCCCGCATTACCGTGACAAGGCAAAGCTACGACGAGAGGGCGCCCAGTATCTCGAAGGTCCGTAGAGCAGCTGATAGGCTCAGTGCCATTCATCCTCTCGGCACGGATACACACTTTAGGATCCCAAGCCAATGCACAGTGAAAGATGAACAAGGACAGCCAACCCGCCTATCTGCATGTAACTCCAACGGTATATGCAGCGCACGCCAACAGCTCTCGGGGAGCAAGAATTTTTCCGACTTTACTTAATTCTTATCGTTATGTTATGACCAAAATCATACGAAACCTATGTAAATTGTAACTTGTATGTTATTTTGATGTATAAGCTGTATTTCATGTAAATCCATTCAGTCGTAAAGGCGTGAAAGAGCCACAAACATACATACATACATCCATCCTAACAATAACAATTATATTAGTATAGATAGATAGATATAGATTTTCCTCTAAGTTTATATGGATTCTGCAATTTTTGAATGCTGAGTGATTTCATATTCATATATTGGGAAAGAATTTCTGATACCTATTTTGGTGTAAGTGGTGTCTGACTACACTGTGGTCATTATAGATACTTTCATGGGAGATGTTCAAGTGACTTGGAACATTTAATTCCACCGAGAGCGGTACATATCAGAAATACGCGACGGACTGTGTCTGCTTATTGTTTTGAGGTTCAACTCAGTACACTGTTTCACATAAACTGCGTTTATGTGAAATGAATTTTCTAACAACATTTTTCCAAACGAATCTAATCTCCAGCGATTTTAATCCAACATAAATCATTTTTAAACAATGACAATGGAACCTCTAACATTGGCAATGATTTCATTTTGATATGGTAGAATACTGGTATCAATTGTTTTTGATTAATAACCAGAGTTCATTCACAAAACTAACGTAAAGATTTTTGAAGGATCTTTAAATTCAAAAGTATGGACTCACTCTTTTCATTATTTGAGGAGACTAGTTTCTGACGGGATATGTATGAATCTAGAAATTATTTGTATATTTTGCGATTATGCTACGTATGATTTTGATCTGTTTGCTAGTCTCTGGCATGTGCTCATTTTCACCCGATCACACAAGTCGAGTAATTGCCTTTTGCTATTTTTATTTTTCATTAAGCTGAGTTCGAAAGTTCATTAGATAATCCTTTATCAATTTTTCTGGCACACCCTTGATTCTTAAAAATCCCGAAAACGCAAAAATTGCCCCGGTTCTGTTCTTGTAAAATAAGATGATATAGATTGAAATCTTTCGCGATCCATCAATCCCATTGCAATTATCCTTTCCTTTGGATAGTCATGGAGCTCGGAGCTTCATCAAATAGAAAGGTAATATAAAATCCTGAACATAAAAGGTCATCAAAATGGAAGTTTCTGGCCATCCATAAGTCCTCGTAGGATTTATGAATTTCATTTCCGCAAAAGGCTATGAATTACCCTGTGATCGATACATTTTAGCGCACTCCGGGGCATCACAAATCATGCCGGAAAAAATACTGAAAGTTCGAAATCCGCACGACCCATAAAAATTATAGGTACGAGTAACCCAACTGAAAAGTTTGCCTCTTCCGTTATTTATGACTGAAGTATGTGATCCGGCAGACTCAATCAAATGAATAACGATGATCAACGATTGGAAGTCATAGACGTAAGGGAAGCAGATTATGCCATTTGTGGTGACGAAGTAGTATGGTCATCCAAATATGATTTTGAGGGATTCTACTGTTTCATACTTTTTGGTTTTCACGTTTTTTGTATACATATTTGTATTTTATACTTACATATGACTTACAAACATCCATTACAAATTCAGAAAATTGGTTGATGTTGAAATCCAGACAATTTTCTCAATTTATTCAGGTGAACTTCAGGAAGCCAATGGCAAATGTAAACGATATTGAATATACAGGGTGTCCCTGGACTTCCTCTTTTCCTCTCGGGAATGTATAGATGGGGTCAAAATATCACCAGTGCTTCATATAACTTTTTTTCCTAAAATCCTTCGTTACCAAGTTACGGGCCCTCGAAGTTACAAAATGAAAAATGTTTTTCTGTGATAACTT
>WOGP01006589.1:0-12280 GCA_015342065.1 Leptinotarsa undecemlineata | reverse complement strand
GTATGTATTCCCAAATCCTATTATAATTATAACATTTGGATTGTAGAATTGAAACAGCTGATTTTGCCATTGCATACAACATTCATTCTCTTATTTGTTTGAAGACACCAAAGTCAATCTCATTTCGTGAGGAGTAGTGAATTTCAATGAAAATCTATGTAGGCCATTTATCTTATTTACACAAATATCACATATCATAACACAGAAAACTGCTTCTCTTCCAATCTAGCATTATCTTTCTGTCACAATAATTGAACAAATATTTCGCAGAAATGTCACTTTGACAATTCTTTGTTTTCCTGGAATGATTTTTCCTTCCTGCAAAAATGGCCTCCTCAAATATTTTCAAACTTTCCTGATTCAATCAAAGCTGTAGTCTCTTGTTAAAAGTATATTTTTTTTAGGATTCTAGTATTGAGGACTCCCAATGTGAATTTTAAATTCACTCATAATCGTTTATTTATGAAAAATGCACAAAATAAGACTCAAACAAAGTTTAATGTTACCCATACAGTACCTAAATTGGCTAAAATAGGGATTTCATTGACTACAGCAGTAGCAATTGGTTTGGTCACTAATAGGCAATATGTATTTTGTGCTTCAAATAAAACACGAATGGTTGGATATGAGAAACATTTGGAAAAAAATCTTAAATTTGACTGGAGTCGCTTTTGGGCATATCTGAAACCAAATCTACTGTACCTTTTGGCTGCTGTAGCGGTAAGTGTTGCGATTTAAACAGAAAATACCTGTTAACCTTTCATTAGTTCCACATATTTTTTTAAAAGTGATAATTTTGTTGGTCTATCAGAACAGGGTTGAATAATAAATTCATTTATTTGGTCTCAATTTGTGCTTCTATGATCTGTTATATTCCAGTTAGCTTAGTATTGAATTGAAATACTTATTTTCAAAATAAATAAAAGCACAAAATCAAAATGAGAATTATTTCAAAATTATTTTGAATTTGGCAAAAAACTTCCGCAACAACACTAGTTGATGCAATTTTGAGCTTTGATTACATTTGTTGATGATTTTCAGAGTTGGATTATAAAATAGCTATATTTTGTAATTTTTGTTTTTCTATTTTTCAACTGATCACAGAAAAATCACCTTCATCTCTATCCAAATTTTTTTCTGTATTTCATTACTTTCCAGGATCATTTCTTAATGATCCATTTTATCAATATCAAATTCAAAGTAGACCACTTCTTCCATTTCCCATTGTTACTGATTGTCTCATAAAAGAATATCTTAATTCTCTCTTGTTATTTCTAGTATTACCTTTTATTTTGAATGTACTGCAAATGTGTCAGCCTAAAGAAATACCTCTTTCCAGAAATTATTTGTTACAAAAGAAATATATGCACCAATAGTCACCTGGGGGGGTCTCAGACTGGTTTTTGAACTAGATGAAATACACCACTGGCAAAATGCCATAAGCAATATATAAGAAGTTATCGATTATGAGAGTTTACTACCCTTTCAAGTTTCCATTAAATCATTACAGTACCAACCAACAAGGTCTGACAAACCTTACATGACTACTGGAAGGTTAACTTTTGTGACTTTCATGCAAAGTTTTGCAAAATTTGACATTGCATATCTCAAAATTTTAGGGAGCCTTGGCTGTAGCTATAATGAATATACAGATTCCACAAATAATGGGAGGTGTTATCAATGTCTTAGCAAAGTTTAGCGAAAGTAAAGACACTGATTTGTTTATGTCAGAGATGAAATCTCCTGCAATTCGACTGATTAGTATGTATGTTGCACAGGTATGTATACACTGAATGTTATTGAATATCAGTAAAGCTGGCGCTAGAGAGTAGCAAATGTGAATAGGGGCATTTGGATTCCATCAACTAAGAAAATTTGGGAAGTTGATGTAAGAGAACATCCATAAAATCAATTTTACTATTTTCTTATCGGTAATCATTTGTAAACACTACATGATTGAATAATGTCAAAATCAAAATAGTAAGTCCAAACGAAAAAAAGGATAAAAATCATGCTTAAGCTACTGTATTCACCAGATTTTGCACCCTGCGGCTTTTTCCTGTTCCAAAATTTGAAGAGACCCATGAAAGGACCGCGTTTGTCGAAGATTGAGGATATAAAAACCGAATCACTGAAGGACATACCAAAAAGTGCATATCAGAACTGCTTGGAGGATTGGAAATAACGCTGACAAAAGTGTAGCTTTCTAATACAAGAATTTTTGAGTTTAAACATGACGAAGTCTTCTACATTGTAGGAATCAACTAGTAATCCTCTCACTTATATAGGTACTTCGATTGATTGCTTACTATTTTTATTAGGTAATTGAAAATAACCTTTTTAGAGATAAATATTGCAATATCATAATACCTATTTCTACACAGGAAAATACTCGATATTGAAATCACTTTTTGTCATTGGAAAGTCAAGAAACTCAAAGCTGATCTCGAAATTCTGAAAAAACAAAGGTGTCACTGAATGTTCCTACTGCAGTATATAAAAACAATTTTTAGTCACAAAATGAGTACCTATTACCTAGAAACGTCAAAAACTATTTGCAAAAAAAAATCAAATACGTTATCCTCAATCAAAAAAGTCTTCAACATGTTTTTTAAATCTTACTGATGTGATACCCGATAATATATCATGAAGGTTTGCAGGAATAAATCGGTCAATATCGTAACAAATTACTATAGCAATTTGAACAAACAGAACTTGAAAAGGAACTTCTTTTTACCATGTATTCTCTGATAAAGAGAGGAAGTATGTGACAGTTTTTTAAATATGTACCTGCTACCCAAGATTCATACAGAAATTATATCTCTCAACCCAAGTTTGAGCTATGTAGGATTTCCAGATTATAACCTTTAAAAATATTGCCTCAATTACAGTTTTGAAAAAATAGTTATCATAGAAAAATCTCTTTTGAGGTTGTGAAAGATTTACAGAACATTACCATTTCAGTGAATTACACATTGATCTCTTTCGATGACTCATTAATCACTGATATACCAACAGATTTAACTATGGAGCTGGTCAAAAAAAGGTGGCGCTCTATCGAACCCCATACTAGTCTCACACTTGATAACTCTTTATTGTTACTGGACCTTTTGTTCAAAAAAAGCAACTTGAAATTTAAAAAAACAATCTATAAGCAAATATAAGGGTTAGGTATGAGTTTATCTCCAGTCTGTGCAGATATTGTCATGGTCGAACTCCAAAATTCTTGCATCAGAAAGCTACCATTTGAGTTAGCATTTTCAAGTGCTATGTTGATGAAATCATAACTTGTGAACCTTTCTCAACAAATTTTCAATATCTTCCTTCCTCGTCTTCAATATCTTCCTTCCTCGTCTTCAATTTACTGTAGAAAAAGAAAACAAGAGAATAAAACGTAAAAGGAAGTATCAAACTACAAAATATGAACACTGTGAAAATAAAACTGAACCCACAGTCTCTTTCGTTGTTGATCTACATCAATTTGATTTTGATAGAATAAAATTTGTTAAAAATCAGGACAATTATAAAAATTCTTCATGAAAGGTCAATATAAAATGTATATAATACTGAAGGAACGTTGGCAACAAAATAATAGTAGTTTTAGTTATTTGACCTAACCCCAATCATTTCCTGGTCACTGAAGAAAAAAAGTTAGATATATTTCAATATTGCAGTCTTATAGTACTCCTGAAGACATACATCTCTTGGTGAATGATCTAACTGTTCATGTTTTTGTTTCCATGATCCCATTAATTACAATTTCGGGTATTTACCCATTACTTAAAATGTTTGGACCTTCAAGTTATTTCGTTATTTGAAACGATCAGATATAAAGTAGTTGTTGACAAAAGCTTCATCTTTTAGGAATTATTTGACCGATTTACATTTATTGGGAGTCTTTTGACACTTGAATGTATTAAAACCCCACCTACATACTTGCTACTTGAAAAAGAATTGTTAGTTATTATTGCAGAACATGATTCTGGATATTTGGAATAACATTTTTAATGCTTAGCTTTTTCAAATCGGCTATCGTTTTTTAAAAAACCCTTTAATGTTTTTAAAATCTGAAAAAATTACTGTTGAATACACCTCTTTTGGAAAAGCTAAGTATTAACAATTCAATTTGAATCATTGATTTTCTTGATAGACAAAATGTATTATTATAACAACTTCTTCACGAAAAATAATGTCTTACAAAGAATAATAAGATTAGATTATTCAAACATTGCCGTTGAGGATATTAGTTTTCAACCATATTTGTAATTTTTTCCAGTCATTCCTGCTCTATTGTATTATCTATACGCAGAATCACTGTGTACTCAGCATGTGAGAGGATATGATCTTTCAAGTTATTTATGCAGCTTCAACTATTAATATACACTAGAAATATTATTTGGTCTAAAACGGAGTCTTGAGGTATATCTTCGGAGGTTTTGCTAAAGTTGTTAACGATTTTATCAAGTTTGCTTCTGAAAGAAAGATCTTTAAAATGATTTTTACTGGCCCTCGTATTCTATATACACTCTTCATGAGATGTATCAAAGGTCCTGGGCAAATAAAAAAGTTTGCAAAACACTTCTTCGAAGTACCTATCAAAATGCTGGAAAGCGAAATTTCGTTTGAAATTCATCTTCGAGTAGTGAATCGTTCCTTACTGTTCACTTACGTGACACAATTATCAGTTTCTTCACTTCTTTTAAGTTGGCAGCTCCTCCCAGATAATCATCCATATACCTAATGTTCGTTAATAATAGCTCTTGAAACTTTCGGGTTTTCATCTGCAATATTCCTGGAACTTCAATTTTTTGCTTGATGAGCCAAAATAGGATTACTAGATAAACCAAAAAAACACTATTTGATATTTTGATTGATATTTCTGTCCATTCCTCTATATGATATTTTTGGGTCACTTCTGAGAGTTACCGAATGTCTGAAGTAGAACTGTATTCTGAAATGTGAAAGAACGGCAGGGATTCTTACGAATCGTTACCTAAAAAAAAGGAAGATATTTAAAGAAAAAGCATTAGATTTTGATGAAGCGTTAAAAACTATTTGTAACTTATTAGGATTATTGGGCTTGGTTACCCCAAATTTCGACAAGTACCAAATTGTTCCATACTTGATTCCCATATCATCAATTGGAATTTCAGAAATGTAGTTATTCTTGATATCTTTCACTTTTTGACAATATATTTCTCCAAATTTTTCATTTTTGCTCATTCTCTCAGTACAGTGGACTCTTCTAAGGGCATTGTTTTTACTTTTTGGTAGGACAATACCTTTTTTCCTACAATTTACATAATGAAATAAATTATTCGGTAGAATTCTCAGTTCTTTCACTGAAATTTTTGTGAACTACCCATTCGAAGGAGTTTTTGTTTAAACTGGTCCATGCCATAGTTCAGTGATGATTTTTGTACTTATTAACAATTAAAGAGAAATATTCTGCCTATGAAAAAAAAAGGTTATCTTTATAACAACCTATCGACAAGTGAACTTGTTCTATTCCTTTTCAAAAAACAGAATAAAGCTGATGCTATTTTATTTCAGAGTGCATGCACGTTTTTTTATATCTACATGCTTTCAAACCTAGGAGAAAAAATCGCATTCAAGCTGAAAACTGACTTATTTTCTTCCATAATGCATCAAGACATATCATTTTTTGATCAACAAAGGACTGGAGAGATAATAAATAGGTAACTAGCAACCTTCAGGTATTCAGGTGGGTTTTTCAATATATTTATACAACAGCTTCAAAAAGCATTTGTGATTATTTCTTTTGGTAAAATTTTAGGCTGACTTCCGATGTTCAGGACTTCAAAAGCAGTTTCAAACAAACTGTTTCTGGAGGCTTGAGGGCTGTTACACAAATCCTTGGGTGTGCTGTGTCGCTTGTTATGATATCGCCTGAAATGACATTTGTTACACTTTTGTGTGTTCCTACTGTGGTTGGCATTGGAACTATATTCGGATCATTACTCAGATCAACGTCAAGGAAAGCCCAAGCACAGGTAATTGAAAAGTGTAATGATCCTGAAGGAACTCAAAAATAAACATAAAAATTTATTTGAATTTGGTTAGGCCAACTGTAAAATATCAAGTTATCTGGGAATAAACTATGAAAATAAATCATTTCGTAAGCTAATGTCTTTAATGAATGTTTAGGAAGAATGAATGGTTTAAGGGGTTACTTACACTCTTATTTTGTGAGCCAGGATATAATGATAAGATAAGCTGGTGTCTGGAAACGGGACAAATACAGTTGGGAGAAGAAAAGAATGCCCAAATACACATGCATCCTCAATAAAATAAAACACATGCTGAGAATTCTTTTTTTCTATATTTGTAAAATGAGAATTTGAACAGTTAACGTTTGCATTTAATCAGGAATATCTCTCAATGATAGCTTGCATTTATTACATTGAAGACAGAAAGCTGACAAACGGCAATTTTTTTGATTTTCAGACCATCTGACAGGTTCCATTGTTTAAATGTGGTTTATTCAGAAGTTTCTGCAGTTTTAATTATTTCAAAAGTAATAAACTGTGAGCACCTCATTTCAAAGTAGGCAAATTTTATATTGTAGTTGTGATGCACCTTTGGTGTAATAAATATTTTTACTGGGATTTTATCCCAACACCAAAACCTTATGTTGACACCCAGACACGTGTTTAGATCGATCACCAAGTGATCATCTTCAAGAAGAAGATTAAACAAAATAAACACACAATGTTATCCTTATCTATACCATAGAAACCTTTGCTAGGTACCTTATGTCTTAACAATTTTGCTTTATCTACTAGTCTTAAATTAATTTTACAATGTGGCCTTATGTAATATCAGATAATTAAAATATTATTTCAACAAGTATTATAATATATAATGAACTGAAGTCTAAGAAATGGTTTTGCAAATATGATGGGCGACTGCTAATTTTTCTGGCCTTTCATATTTTAGGTGTGCTAAGAGTTCCTTAACACACAGGCCTTACATTTCATTTAGTAAATTCCAGAGTTTTCCGAATTCTTGACTTTGTCCTTTGGGTTTCTAGAAGACTCTGTAGTGTATGACTTGTATGACATCATACCTAGTTCCTTGAAAATGTTTCCAAAGTTTTTCGTGTATTGGTGGTGTGGAACTCAGATATATTTATCTTGGTTTTGGTCGTTTCTAAAAAACGAGATTCCATTCATCGTAGATGAAAAATGGAACATGAAATGTTCACAATAAATTATAAAGTGCTTAAATTTTCATGAAATTGATCTGAAATCGTATCATGAGACATTGACTATTATTGAATTCAAAAAGTAAAAGCATGTGTTCGTTTTCATTATTTTGTGACACTTGGAATTATATAGAATGCACAATTGATTAGCAAATTCATTTATTTGTATTAATTAGACATTCTGAGAAGCTTTAGCGTCTTTTGTGCCATCCAGATGATCAAAACCTAACATATATTTTTCTTTTACTCTCATTTACAAAATGAAGTACTAGACCAAAACTTTTATTCGGATATGTTGACCGTAGTCTGCAAGTTTTTATGCCAAACGTTTTGTTTACAGCTGCAGTAAACATGAAGAAGAATGTATTTATTCATATTGGTTACCCAAATATACGAACATATGATATGCATTCAATTTTTGAAAGATGGCGAAGATACAAATGATTATCTGATACTATGTACATACTCTTCAATTGCTTTTTTAATTACTGTGTCATGAATTAGATTTTATGTCATCATGAAAGTTGTTATATTCACTTGCTATATTCACTAAGTCTTCAAAATAATAATCTATGGATTTGAGGAAGGATTTTATACATCTATTACACTTGCAGATCTCAGCAAAGCTTTCAATTGTACTTCTCACATTATTTCATTGAATAAAATAGAACGCTAGGGAATCAGAGGACTACCTCTTCAGTCGATCAAATCTTATCTATCAAGATTTCATTGTGTCAATGACAATGAAATGTAATCTATTCTATATGATTCTTAAAAATAAGAAGGATTTGATTATTGATAATTTACAAAAATAAATACTGTTAGATATAAAAGTATTTGAGATACAGAAAGAAGCCATTGTAGTGAATTCAACATATTATTAATAGGAGTGTATCACTTTATTTTCAAGTTTACTCACATTTCTCGACTCTGCAATTTGGGTAGTTAAGACAGAGCTGAAAGAATATAGATGGAGACTTTTGAAAATAGTACAGTTTATATGATAATAAATAAAAGAAAAAAACCCAATTACAGAAAAAAATAGAACTAATTTAATCAAATACAACGACAGTGAATATGTTTGATGTCAAACCTTCAACTTCAAACATATCTAACATTAGTAATGTCATTTTCAAATTCAACTGTAATGATTAGTGACATGAAAAGTAAGAAAGATTTTTGTTCATGACTGTTCTACCGATTATTTATACTATGTAACTCTATTTTAACCTAATACGAATCAAGAAAATCAGTCTTCATACAATTTTGGTTACTATTAATTTCTATCATTTCAAGAAAGTTCCTTTTGTACACGTTCCTTTCTGAATATAATTCAAATTTCAATTATGGCACGGTATATTTGTTTAAAAATATGTTGTTTGAAATATGTTTTTTCCGTTAATCAGCTATCGCACCCCTACGAACGACAACCCTCAGAAGTCCAAACTTGTGCAAGCTAAGGACTAACAAGGTCTTATATTTTAATGTGAGATTACTAACACGGTTTGGACGATAGCAAGTGAAAATCGAACGTTCGGCCTGCGGCTTGAACCATCGATTCACACATCGGCATATTGACTAAGTGAACAAAGTACCCACATCGAACCGACCGGCACGGTATATTGTAAAAAGCATTTGATTTTTTTACATTTGGAGAAGAGTTTCAAAATTTCCAATTGCCCCAATATTTTTTCGAGGATTTATCAACATTGCTCACCCAGAATGCAAGCTAATGATCAAAGTAGTCGATGCGGTTAACTCCAAAAAAAAATTGTCCAATACTGAGAAAAAAATTCTACATAAAAGTTCACCTATTTTATTACTAACACTATGTGTTGTAATTTCCGTTCTACTGTTTGTTTATTGAGCAACTTTTCTGGAAAACAGTTTTTCATCAATATTGTAACGAATTTGAAGCCGGCCCTGACCGATATCTCAGACAGCGAATAAATAATAACACACCGCGAAAAGAATGCACTCGACAAGCCACCGCGAATAGTCTAGGCCAGTGCCGAAACCCCTAGAGAGATCTGGAGCGTTCGTTGACGATATAAAAAGGCTGCTCTCCGTCCCTAACGGCAGTCAGTCAGTCTGTATCTAGAAAGCGAATCGTGCGTTTTAATAAATCGAACTGTGAAGATAAATTAAGCGTTAGTTGTATAAGTATTGTATATAAATTAGTTGTGATAGTGAAATATTGTCAAAAATAAATGTGTTTTAGACAGTTAATTCTTTAATTCGTTACAATATGTTTTTCAACAAAAGTAAATATTTTAGCTTTAGTGATGTATGAACTAATTTGTTAATTTTGTTTTTTAGACAAAGTATACGATGGATTTCTATAGATTTTTTATGAAGAGAGTAATTGACACATCTTCTTAAATTTGTATGTTTTATAACCCAATCTGTTATCAGAGAATTATTATTCGTATTTTGGTATTCAAGAATGGGATGGAGCTGAGAATTTCTAATTATACAGTGAATAGTAATTTGGAGTTGTACGAGTATTTCTTGTGATTTGCCTATAGATATGGCACATATAACGTCAATAATGATTTTTTTAAAGAAACATTAAATCTAAGTTGCGGTAATATTTCGTCGTAGATCATTCATTATATATATTGACCAAGGATTCATGAAACGGTTGCACCCATTGGTATTTCTTTAATTTGTTTTCAATAATTTCCTTTAACAGAAAAAGAAATTGAATTGAAAATGAATAATGCCATTTCAAGAAATTCACTTTGGCTAATTTGACAATTCTGCTTAATTCATTTCCATTATTATTTCATCAACTAGTTCTAGGAGAATGTTATGAAAAAGAAAGACTACATTGAGAAATATCAGATTTTGACACATGAAGTGCCTTGTTGAAAGGCATCTTCTTCATCTTTATGTTCGACTTGTTACTGTTTACTTGTGACTTACCCTTCAGACAAGCAGTGTACAGCTACCAGCATGTTGTGAAATTTAAAAATTACACACTCGAAGAATTAGGATCGTTCAGAACAGAGTTGCAGCTTACAGTTTGAATCAGCTGAGTTTCCATGGCAAGGCAAAGTTACCTTAGCTCAAAAGTGAACTTATTTTCAACCCCATTTATAGTTATAATTTCAATATTTCAGGATAGTTTCATCTGGTTACTTCTGCTTCTGGTTAGCAGGACTTTGTTGCTATCTTCATAGACATCTGTTATTTTTAGGTGGAAAAAACAACTGCGGTCGCTGAAGAAGCTGTGTCTAACATACGAACTGTACGAGCTTTCGCAATGGAGGACCAAGAGCAAGAGTTATTCACCAGCGAGGCTCGACAGGCGATGGAGCTCAATCAAAGCTTGGGATTTGGAATCGGATTATTTCAAGCAGGAACCAATATGTTCATAAACGGGTACAGTTGCTACAATGGCAATTTTTATGCAGTGACTAGTCAGTAAAATATTAAGTATCACTTAATTTGTTCATATTTAGTGATATATAAATTTAATTTTCAATGAAAATGCAATATTTCCATAGTACTAATGCCAAATACATCAATTAAAATCAATGAACAAATCTATAATCGATTGGAAAAATTTGCTATTAGTGCTTTCACAGTTAATGTTTATATATGAAGTAATTTCATTAAATTTTGCTGTTGCTACAGACTGTTTCATATTATAATGCATGATCTGCAGATATTTGTCAAGAGTTTTTATTAAAGTTAGATATTTTCTTTTGAATATTGAAAGCTCAAAAGTTTTTCTTGAAATTATTTTTTTATAACTTCAACAATTCATTGAAGAATAAAAACACGTGGGAATGGATTTTCTTTCTGGGTCTTCTTATTCGGCGAAGCGAACATTTGCAAATGTAAAAAATATCTAATAGAAACATGCAGAATAAAATTGTTCTATATTCACCTTGGCCCTACAGTTGATAGACTTTCTGCACAATAAATTGAATCAATATTTCACCTTTTCCGTTCACTATGTATTTGCCATTAAACGCTTGGTCACTCTTTCATTTTAACTTCTGCTGTTGAGTAATTGACAGCCGTTCTTTGACATTTCATTCACTAGTATCTTCTCTAACATAATTTTTTTGTATGTAAACGTATTTATGAAACTAGTTCTCTCTCATTCTCTCTCTCTCTATGTTAATGGCTTTTGCTTACATTGAGGGGCATTAACCTAGTTTCAAATGAATTTTATTTTGTGTGATTAAATGTTCGAGTGAAAGAAGTTTGTGTCTGAAAGAAACTTCTATGCATGTCTTCACATCTTTGTAAAGAGTTTATTTTGGACTTACTTTTTACCTTTCTTCGGAAGTTTGGCACATTATTTTGTATAAAGATGAAGAAGGAAAGCCAAAAAGATTTTTTCCAAAAAAATGTATCTCTCCTTAAAAATATCCCCCATTTAATAATATCACCTAGTTTCTTGTTTGTAATAATACATTTTTTTTAATAATTCAAATATATAACTTTTCAAAATTGTTACAGAAGTTTAATCACAACTGATTCAACCACATATTTTTCAAGTGGAATCATATATTGGCTTATTCCTGATATTTACTGAAGTCATTCAAGGATGAATATGTGTTTTCATCCGTTTTTTAGATTCTTGGGGTAAAATAGAATATAAGGCTTTTTGTAGCTATTTATTACAGAAGATATCACTCTTCTCGAAATCTTGTGGATATATTTTATGAAAATTCATGATGTGTAACTCAAAAGTTACAGGATTTCACTACGCTCATCCTGTAGAAATCACACTTGATGTTGATAAATGATCACTTAAATGAAATGAATTAAAATCTTTTGTTTAAATACTATGGGTAAATTTTATTTATACGACCGGTTTCGGGTTTGACATTATCAAGTATATAAAACTGAAATCTGAATTTTGAAATATAGATTTTATTAGTATGTTCAGGTATGCTGCAAGGACAGGTATTTGAGAGACAGGATGCAGCATACCTGAAAATTCTAATAAAATCGATATTTCAAAATTCAGATTTCAGTTTTATACTTGATAATGGGGTCAAACCCGTAACCGGTCGTATGAATAAAATT
>WOGP01006588.1:0-12281 GCA_015342065.1 Leptinotarsa undecemlineata | reverse complement strand
GTTTTGATAATTTGATTAACATGTTCCTTGAATTTCAAGTTGCTGTTAATATTTACACCCAAGTACACGAATTTGTTTACCTTCTCTATATTACTGTCATTCAATCGTAGAAGTAGGTTTTCATTATTACAATCTATATGTTTCCCTAATAACATCCATTTTGTTTTAATAACATTCACCTTCAGCAGATTTGCAGAGCAATATCTGTATACCCTTTAAAGACTAGCGTTTATAGTATCAACACACTCATGTACATCTTCACTACTAAAGTATAGTAGGGTATCGTCGGCAAATAAGTTAATTCTACTTTCTTCTGCTATGGTTACAATGTCATTTAAATATATAAATAGACCCTTGAGGTACACCTATATAATTTTGCATTTTATCAGAATAAACTTCCTATATTTTCAACCTTTGCTGTCTATTACTCAGATAATTCATGATCCAGTTTAGTGCTATTCCATCAATACCTGAGCTTTCAATCTTTATATTCAGCCTGCATCTATCTACAGTTTCAAATTCCCTTTGGAGATCAAGAAATACTGCAGTACTCTACTGATCCATTTCCGCACCTTTCTTCCAATCTGTTAAAACACATTGTAACGCAGTTTTACAACTATGTTTGCTCCGAAAACCCGATTGATACTCACAAAGGACCATATTACTCTCCAAATAACCCACTATCTGTTCATATACAGCCCTTTCCAATACTTTAGCTGTAGCATTAATCATGTTTATTGGTCTCAATTGAATAGCTCAGTTTATATTTGGTCCTTTTGGTATAAGTATAATAGTAGATAATTTTAGTTCAGTTGGTACTTTACCTTTCTCTAAAGAACTGCAGATAATGTTTACCAATGAATTACAAATATCACTGAAACACTTCTTCAGAAGTTCTACACAAATTTCATCAGGACTACTTTTATTATTCAAATAACCAACAATTCTTTCTAGATCTATCATATTGATTAGACTAAAGTTGGACAATTTATTATCAGTTATTCTTTCAGTTATAGGAAAACTATGAGAAAATTTGTTTTCAATTTCATCAGTTATATTTATTATACTTTTGATATAAAATGTGTTCAGACCATTTGGTATCAAATTCCTATCAGAAATTATTTCATTATTGCCCAAATCAATAGTTGTAAGATTGTATTCTTTGTTATTATTTGGTATTATTAGGTATTCCACATTTCATTGGAATTGTTTTTATTTGATTCAATCTTTATCTCTAAATAGTTTTCCTTTTCCTGTCTAATTGTTTTCACTGCTATATTTCTTTTTTCTTTATACTTTTCCCAGTTATCCGTTGTTTTATTGATTGTATACCGTTTGTAGCTCATACCCCTTTCTTTTTTAGCTTGCCTCACCTTCTCATTCCAAAATTCCTTATAATGTCGAGAGATTTCGACCGTTCTTTTTGTAGCGACTTCATTCATTATCGACAATACATTGTCCACAAATTGTATAATTTAAATCCCTTTCTGTGTAGTTCCACTTTATAAGTTTCAATTTTGACTCAATCAGTTTATTATCAATGTTTTCCCCTAGTTTCAGTTTTAACTGTTTTTGTGTCTTTTGGTAGAACATTCGGTAACGCTATTTTTATATTTCGGTGTGTACTTATTTTTGGTGAATTAAATACAGTAACATCTATGCCAGTATTTGTGAAAACTAGATCTATCGTTGACTCTCCTGTAGCAGTTAAATGTGTTATCTCATCAATTGAGTTCGAAAAACTCACGTCATCCATAAAGTTATTTAGTCTTGAAGTATTTGTATTTGATTCTAAAAAATGCAAACAAGATTCCATCTGCTGGAATTTCATCAAATTAGGCACTGTCATCGATGACATGAGCAGATTGAACTCTTCCGTGACATAAAGTCGTAATTCACGAATGATGTATTTTTTCTTATAATGTTATCCAGATTCGGTACTGAAGAGCTGATGAGGCAAGTTTCTTACCGCGAAACATCGGATATGGACCAGTGACCAGTGACCATGGACCAGTGTTCCATGTAAGTGAAATTTCACCTCTTCCATTTAGTATATTGTGTAGGAATCCTGTGAATGATATCTGATTCAATTCCATAACGAATGTTTGGAATACAAACTTAATTGAGAAAATTGTTTTTGTATAATTCAGTGTTCATGTAAAAAAAGTGTTTCAAAAATTAATGTATTTCCTGTAATTTAAAGTTTATATGGAAATAACTATTTCGAAAGGGGCTTTTTCTTCCAAGTTTGTGTCTGAAAGTTTCTTCTTTGGAAGTTACTTTTGAGTTACTTTCATGAAATTGATTGTTTCCTTTCTTTGGAAGATTCCCACATTTTTTTATATCAAGGCGGAGGAGTAGAAAGCCAAACGTTTCTTTCCCAAAAATTATGCTTTCTTAAAATTTACCCTCTTCAACTGATACGACATCTTAATAAACGTTTCAAGTAAACTCCTTTGATTGAATTCTTTGTTTTTAGTGCTTTTCATTTTATGCAAATGAGTTGATCCACAGTAGCAACTATGAAAAAGTCATTCTTTCACTATTGTCAATTTATGTAGATGGCGTCCAAATAAGATGATTTTATCAAGTGACTCATTTCGATACTTGTTGAACGTCCACAGAATAATTACCAGACTGCCGTTCTTGCGAGCGAACCACTTTCAACTGGGCAAATACAATTCTATTAAGGAAAGGGCACGGTAATCAAAAATCGAAAAGTTAGACCAGAAGCTTAATTTAAGTTGTTTCGAATGAACTTGGATAAAAATTGAAGGAAAGATAAGATAAAAGTATTGAAAAAAGAATTTCGTGAATACAGTATGATCTCAAGAACCATTCTTCCATCCAAATGGTATCCTGACCGATATTGCATCACATAACTCAGGGAGGAACAATACTTTCAAAACTTTTAGACTGAAACATTATGCATTGAATATTCAAAAAATAAAACTGTTACATTTCATTTGTAGGTACTCACACACTCTGTATTCTCAAATAACAAAATAGCATCACTCCAGAATGAATTTCAGCAACTTCTGAAATTTCTTGCTCGATAGTAACCTTGTTTCTCTATATGCTCCCTTCTAAGTAATCCCACTCGTTCCTGACCTGTTATTGCGACAATATTTGTTGACTTTGTCCCAATTAGCTTCTGAAGGATATATTTAGAACGAATCACAAGTAAACGTTGAAAGGTAATGTTAGCTTAGACTGAGCTTTGTGACCCACTAACAATCATGAAACACAGTTCATTGTAATTGAAAACATGTTTCTAATATTATGTCATTTTTAATTCAACGTAGAATTCAGGTGAATGAACTTATTAGCAGAACAGGGTTAAAAGCATAGTAATAAAAAAATTCATTTTGATGAAAGTGACTTATTTCGGAAAGTACCCCTCCTCTCAACTTTGAACGGTGAAATATATCAAAGTCGACCAAAAGGTGTATCAAAATGGTATCGTTTCTAATATTGAACAAAAGTCATTTTTTCTTCGAGAAAAATTAGTTTTTATCGACCGTCTTTGGGTATTTTCACCTCCCACAATCTAAAAAAAATTATAATTCTAATTGAGAACTTCATACACGTGTAGGAAGGGAAAACTTTTCAGCTCACCCCGTTGATTCGAAGTATTTTTTACGAAGAAAAATGTTCTATTTGTGAAACTATGTAATACCTATATTAACGTTTCGGAGGCTAAAATCTGCCTCCGACTTCAGAAATGAAAGAAAATTTAAGTTAATACATAGTTTTTTCTTTGCTTGTTATTTCTATTTCTCAACTTCTTCGACGAAAAAATTTTTTGAAATCTGTGAAAAAGTTGAAAAATTGTGTATGAACTTAAATTTTGTTCATTCCTGAAGAAAGAAGCGATGAGTATTGTATAATTCTTTAGCTCTTTTTTTGATAGGCAAAATTATTGAACACGACAAGTTACTGATGACTAGAACATTTTCTTTCGGTGTAAGCTAAAAAGTTTGCACTTTCTACACGTGTATAAAGTTCTTCCTTACAATGTTCAAATTGTTCAGATTGTGGAAGATGATAATAATCAAAGAAGGTCGGTAAAGACATTCTAGTATTTTTTTCCGGTAGAGCACTATCAACTTTTTTTTAATTAGAAAATGAAGTCTTGTTACCCTTCGCTCGAAAAGTATTTCAATTCAATGAATTTTACTGTTTTGAATTCAAATATTACAGATTACATAGATATAGTTCATAATATGTGAGAAATGAATCGTATTCACACTAAAATTCAACCAGAGGTTTTGACAAAAAAGCGCATTTCGTTTTTTATCCGATTTGGGATTTTTTGTGATCGACTATGTAGATAAAAATGGTTCACGTCAGATCTTTAGTCGAAAAACCAGAAGAAATCCTTATTCACGTCGATGTCAGCCGTGATTATCATGAAGGGTGAAGTGTAGCTACAACTAGAGGAGCTGAAAAAATCAATCACGGGCGAGAAACAGAAATCGCTGCGTGTATAGTGAATAACTTCCTACAATTCACGACAACAGTTGCTTGTGATAATGGTGTCTCGACAACCACCTCCAAAAAATACGTTAGAAAACATACGTTCTATAAACGGAATATATAACTTGAGAATGAAAATTGATCGAAAAATGTTAACTTTCACGGCTGAAAATAACTATATGGGAGTTGTTTTCCGGGTGATTTGCCATGGTCTGCAGGTTTCATGCTTGGCGTTTCGTCTACTACTGCGGTAGATATTATCAAAATCGATGTGGTAACGGTCAGTGTCCGAATTGATGCTCGAGTTATTGTTCCTGTTGCTAATGAAGCTTATCCTTACAGAAGAAAACAGTTTTATGAATGAATGTCCGAACGTTTGATTGCAAATCGAAACTGCATGAAAAGTGAGGGAATTGGCCGATACTTGATGAAAATCCATAAAGTATTCAAGTCACACGTGGTTCAGAAAATCGCAACAACTGCAACACGTGTTTCCGTTTGCAATAACTTTCTCAAGCATTTCCATACTACCTGATTTTTTCTTGACTACGTAATAATTTCAGGTAAGTTTGGATAAAACAATTCTCAACATCAATAAAGGAACTTTCACCCACTCGTTGAATGGATCAGTAATGAACAAATTACAAATTGTGCCTTATATAATAATTTCAATCTATTCAAACCATAAGTTTCTCGATAAGTTTGTAAATCTAACCGACGCTAAGTTCAGACAAAATGAAACTCGATTATTGGAAAACGGACCAAATTATAACATCAAACCAAATATCAATATAGTGCAAGCATCGAATGTTCAGGTATCGAAACAGAGCTGGCTCTGAGAGATATTTCAAATTCAAATAAGCATGAGTATGAACTCATTGATCAAATATATTTCAATAAGAAAATGACATTTGCAAAATCATTCAAAAAAATAGCTAATGATAATTACTTTATATTAACGAGAGCTGGTATTGCTATAGAACTGTTACTCCAGGTCGAACTGTTATTGCTATAGACAAAAGTGACGCAGAACGGTGATCACGAATTCATAACCACTTAAACTTCAATGTCTCAACAACTTACATTCGTTTTTAACGGCTACATCTGTGAAAATGTCAGAAACTGACATTAAAATACCTCTTTCTGATAACGCTGAATTTATAACGTTTGATGTCCAACATTTATTTCCCAGTATTTCGCCAATTGAAACAATTGAGCTGAACTCGTACAGGAAATTTTAGACATTCTTACTATCATCCTGCGTGGAAAATTGTTATTCGTGCAGCAAAGGGATAATAATGGAAAACCCGTTGAATCCTCGTTGAGTGGACAACCTTGAAAATGATATTCATAATGATCAGTTGATTAATAGTTTCGTATACTGGTATGAATACGTAGATTATATCTCAGTCTGTTTTGTTTATTCAGGTAGGCAGTTGGGCAAGTTTAACGAATTTGTTAATTCCATTCACCATCCAATTCAATTCACCACTGAAATTGAGGTAAATAATTCAATAAAACTTCCAGACCTGACTATCAATAAATTCAATAATGACCATGATTTCGCAGTTTTTTACAAAAATTCTTATACGGACTGGCATACATAATTCCTCGATACACCTCTATCAACATAAAGTAGCAGCGTATATTGTCAAAAAATTATTTTCGAAAAAAAAACTCAACCACGATTACAATGTAGTTATTATCGACTCCATTCTTTAGTTGGTATCGATGTACTCGTGTTTCTTTCAAACTTTCATTTGTTTAAGTATATATTTAGTTTAAATATATATTTGATTGATCTGATTATTTTTGAGAGAAATCCTGGTGAAGAATACGTTATGCATTTCAATCAAGTATCGAGGAAATCTCACATATTGAAGATTACCTGCCCAACTCTTATTGCATAAAACAGTAAAAACTAAAATTCCAATTTCTTTCGAATGACCAGTAATTTCAACGTTTGTTTCATGATGAATTTCATTATTTCGGATTTTTAGTGTCTAATATTATATAAAATGATTTAAAATCTCTGAAAGAGCTAATAAAAAAGATTTATAATTTTTGCTTGGTTATCGGTTTCCATATGTTGCGTATCTCTACGCTAGCTTGGCTGAATACATTGTTGCACAACATATATGCAGCTTCTTGAAATATCTTCCTAAACCAATGTTCCTCCCTGTGTATAATCTCAGCTTGGGACCACTCGATGTTATGTTGATGGGTCCAAACATGCTCTGCTATTCCTGATTTGTTGGTGTCCCTCGCTGTGTGTGTTTCTTGTGTTCGGCAATGCGAACATTGAATGGCCTCTTAGTTTCACCGATATAGGATTTTCCGCTCTCACAGGGTATCCGGTAAATGCAATTCTTGGAATAGCAGTCCGCGTTTGGTGCTCTACGATATAAATGGAAAAAAATTACAAAAAACCTTGCAAAAAATGAAAACATTTCAATTCAGAAGGGAAATAGTGTATGAAAAATGAAGTTGAAGATGTTTTGAATGGTACATCTTATAATGTTCAAGATTATAATGGAAACACAAATAGAAGAAATATAAATTTTTCATATAAAACAAATTTGTTCAACATAGACGAAAAAAATCCCATTTAAATGATTTTGATGAGCTGATTCATCCTGGAGCAACCTGTGACAATAGGCATAAAATTATAACATAAAAACAAATATTGAAATGAAGAATTCAAATAGCTGAAATGAATATTCATCATCATCATTTTTTACCCAAGTCTCATCATATCATTGTAGAACCATTTCATCGCCTGATGGATCTATGACATTAGTAAAAATTACGTGAGGAAAAAATGGGTTCAATTTTTTTCATTAAATTCTATCAATTATTATTTGAATTGAGAAGGTGCTGAGAAGGCGATAAGGCAAGTGGTTTAATTCGAAACATCGAATGTCCACCAGTTAGGATAACCTCTTCAATTAATTATATTTTGTAGCAATCCTTTGAATGATATCTGATTCAATTCCATAACGAATGTTTGAAATACAAACTGTTATTCAATATTTATATAAAAGTAGCTTTTCTGAAAGGGAGTTTCTTCCATTTTGTGTCTGAAAGTTACTTCTTTGCATGATCTTCACACCTTTGTATAGAGTTGATTTTTGAAATTGATTGCTTTTACCATTTCTCTGGGAGATTCCTAAATTTTTCAGTATAAAGATGGAGAAGTACCAAACCAAAACCTTCCTTTTCCAAAAATGAATCAATTATGAACAATTATGAACATAATTGATTGATACACTTAGCTTATAGGTATTGAAGATGATATAGTAATAAGTTCGTTGAAAAATAAAATTTGTATCATTGTATCATTGCCTGGTTTTTGCATTTTAAAGAGTGTTCGTTATCAAGAAGTACTTAGAAAGACAACCTTCCGCATCTGAGAAATACATAAATAAAAATCTACAGAGAATCTACTCAAGTGTTTAGGCAAACCGAAAAGTTCACCGCGAAAAGTCACTGCCTCTGAAGAGTCCAATCAGTCAGTGACTTGTAGACGAAAGCTCAAAAAAATCGCATATATTTTTTGGCATTCAACAAGTACATTTCAACTAACAATGGGAAATATTGCATATTGTTGCCATTGCTAAGGTGACAGTTCAAATGCTAAACAAAATTTTTGGGGAACATCCTATGTGTGTTTCATATGGACTATCGAATATAAAATTTCATTCTTCTGACATTTGTCCAAAAGAGGTATTTTCAACAATATATTTTGACAAAATTTCAGATAGGCTGCATCCGCCGATTAAAAAAAAAGTATAGGAACTCCTCTCATTTCCAGAATTACAGCTTTCCAAGGTTCCAAAACTTTTCAGCCTTCCTTTTGCACAATACAAACTATAAAATCAAAAGTATCTATTCTCCATATCACTTTCATACATTTAACCTTCTTTGACACTTCAGTGAGCCAATCCTGGAAGATTCTGCCAGAAGTCCATAAAACTTCTTGCCATCTAGGTGTTCAATATTTCTTTGACAAAGCCTAAAGCGATTCCAATGACAGGTTCTGGTAAGATGAAGCTGGTTGCAGCACCCTCCTTGGCCTGGATGCAGAAAGTTATAGTGAATCACACTAGCCGCTGAACACCATAAAAAAATATGGTCTTTTTGATAGATTTTTGCCTTTCGGAAGTGCCTGGGTGACTCATCGATGCCCAACCACTCCTTTGAACGTTTTTTTTGTAGAAAATTCAATGTTCATCACCCGTGATGATTCGATCGAAAATTGGATCGTTTGGATTACACAAAAGCAAAGAAGAACAGACCTCGAAATTTGAAAATATATCTCGATCATTCATATAGGAGGAAACCCACCTTTCGAGCTCTCAAACCACTTTTCCAGCTTTCAAACATTTCTAATACCTTTCAAACCACCAAAAACTGCATGAGAGCTGCCGCCCAGTTATTTCCACATCCAAGGCACCGTTTTTTTGATGTGCCAGTATCCACCAGCGTCCTGAAATCCTCGTCCTAGACTACTGTAGGTCGACTTCTTTGGGGCTCATCTTCGAGGCTAAACTCTCCGGAACGAAATTTCACAAACCAATGTCGAACATTGCGTTCATTTTTTGGCGCTGTTTCGGAAGCGCTTTTGTTCGATTTGAATTCGTAGAGAAAAATTGCTTAACGACAAGCTAGAAAGAGGCAAAAATGTATGAATTTGTATAAAATTAACATCATCAATGTATAGAGTACAAAACTCTCTATTGATCAGTATATACAACGACACAGTAGAATAAATATTAATTGAGATATAGAGGTACATAAATACTTCCGAAACAACCTGATAATGAAGTTTTACCTCTTCTATGATAATAATGATATCATCATTCTCTCTCGCCCTCCAATTCGAGTTGAATCCAGGCTCCACACCAGGTAAATTATGCCCTTGTTATTGCCCTTGTTATTGTTAGTAAATGAAGAGGCTTCTATTTTGTAGTAAGATAATAAAACAGGGAATTTACACCTTTGATAATGTAAATGTACTCTTTGTACGGTATTTTCAGATTTCTTATTTTTTGTTAGATATATTTCAACTTATAACTTGGTTACAGGGCAATGATAAGGTATATTCTTCAAATCAAAATAATGATGGAGGTACTTTGATTGAATTTTGTCTGCAATGCAATATTGAGTTATTGATCATTATAATAATACAATCTACAGTCCTCTACTCCTACACATAACAATGACTTGTAATTTTTTCCAGCAGGAAACTGACGAATATTCCACACGAACGTCCTGCTTCAATTTCATTTCAGTTAATAATTCCCATCCAATTTCAACATCTCAAATGGTATCAATTTCTAATAAAAGTGAGTTTCTTGATGACCAATAACAAGCAACAACCCATTTACGAACAATTTCCTTTTTGTAGTTGACACGTTGACTGGCACGAGATTAATTTTGTGAATCAGTTGAGTTGCCTGGTGACAGATTACGTGTGAAATCGATAAGTAGCGACTTTTTTCCAATTGCTCAATGTCATTGGTATATTTCATTTTTAATATTTCCGCAATTTGGATTTTGCAACATACCAGTAACGTAGACAACTCACGTTCATAGCTCAAGTCCCTTACTGATGTAATATAAACCTTCACTGTTCTCAAATTTAGATGATAAAAATCAATATGGTCAGAAACGAATTGAGTAAACACATATAATGTGTTTCCAATAAGTAATATTCGAGGTTCTCTGTGCTGATTAGTTCTTCTTTGAACTAACTGAACTAACATGTTTTCGAATTGATATTTTGAAGTGTGCATGCCTCAATAATTTTTAAAAACTAATATATCCTTTTCAACATCAGCTTTATGAATGTGATTTTTCTGTAATCCGTCGATAACTAAGCTGTTACTGTTGCGTCCTATCATAAAAATCGAATACCTGGGGGCTTGAAATGTGGCAGCCAATTTTCCCTCTCCAACACTGGCTGAGTTTAGTTTTCCGAACCCCAACGCTCTAGTTCGCGTCTTCTTTTTTTTTAATAAGCCTCACTAGAACTTGTCGTTGTTACCGCGAAGCATTTTCAGTAGCTTCAAATTTTAGCGCAAAAATGATGTCTTCATTCAATTTTTATAAGGTGCCATCCTCAGCGACTGCTGCAGCTCCGTATCACGAACCCTGTCAATGAAACTATGGAAACTAATTCAGTGGGTGAAGTTGTCGGTTGCTTCTGGGTAGGCGAGTCTTACCAACCTTTTGACTTCAGTCGCAAACTCCTGCTGAATCCTGGATGGACTATGAGTTCTCACCTTCAGTTGAGCTTGGTAAACTTGTTCAAGGTGCTCGCTACCATACCTGACCTCCAAAGCTGATACGACTTTCTTCTAATTCCTTCTGCTAATTCACTAGAATGTTTTACAAAATTTCAGAGGCCTTTCCTCGTAGTGCCAGTATGAGAGCTGTTGCTTTCACCTAATTTTTCCACCCATTATTTTTTGCAGTGGCCTCAAATTATCTGCGATGAATTGTCCATGAAGTTTCGCAATTGATGGTTGGAGATTCCATAAAACCACTGCCAAATGGGAGAGATGTCGTTTCCGATTATCATTTTTCCACAGGAATACTCTTCAGCTTCGGTGATTTTACCTAAGTTTCCGTAAAACCTCTCCAAATATTTTATCGACTCCTTCAGGATTCTCTTCAAATTTCCTTTCAAACCCTTCGAGCTTCTCGACTACTTTTTCAAATTTCCTCCTTGTTTCTTGAAATACTTTCTCAAATTATTCCTGATTGAGTTGCTGTACCTTTCAATCATTTATAAGTTTTTTAATCTTCTGAAAGTACATCTGATTGTCTTCTTCTTGTTTTTTCTGAATATTTATCAATAATCAAATTGATCAATATATCCAATAATCAAATAAATCAATATATCAAATACGATCCTTTTCTCCGCCTCTTTTTTGTTTTCCTGAATACTTGATACTGATTCACGATCTTCATTTCGGCGAAATCGTTCTTCCTTTCTCCTTCATTCTCCACCAGACCCGCTTTTGAAGCCTTAAACATTTTTTTAAGTTCTTTCATCCCGTCGTAATCGACACTCGTTATTTCCACCATAAAATAGAAAATTGTCAATCAATTATTCCACTTCCGACACCAAATGTTACGTTCATCATCAAATCAAATTTAACTTCATTTCACTGCTACACTGACAATGCAACCAACCACTGAAACTTCAAACTAATATTTTGATGTCTATAGCCTCATCAAAACACTTCATACTACCCTGTCCGATAGACTTTACTTCTTCGATATGCGAAGTACCAGTATTTATATATGCCAATGGAAGTCTTAGGAAGCAGGTAGAAATATTCTTGATGCGACGCGACACCCAGAACAATTGCAAACGCCATTCGAGTTGACTACGATCTTAACCACGTCACAATTGATTTACGTCGAGCTGCGGCATCCGGCATCAATTTTTTTTTCAGAGGATGATTCACAGCAGTATGATATTTGAAACCCTGTTCAAATCCCAATAAGTTATCACAATTGAAACTTTTGTATAATTCTTTCTTGAGCTATATGTGGTTTTTGAGTCACTAATTTGTTTATCATTTTGTAATAATTTTTATCTGTCACTGAACCATCTATTCATAATTCAATTTATTTATCATTTTGTAATAATTCTTCTCGAGGGTGATTTTTTGTCACATTCCAAACATTACTACGAATTTTTCTCAGTTTTCATGTTGACTGGTCTGATCTCGTGAATTTGAAAGGCTCAGATGAAGCGAATTGATAGGGAAACGAAGAAATGATAT